>OY992889.1:68485089-68570089 GCA_963921405.1 Cepaea hortensis
GATCCCCGCCAGAGCCTGGGCGAAGCCGGGCCGGGCAGCTAGTATATATATAAAGCGTGCCAAATTGAGACATCAAATTTGGCCATTTAAAGCAGAAAAACCTTGCCACCAGCTGAGAACAAAGTGACCTGATAGTCCTGTTTGTGTGTTATTGTCAGCCCATCTGGATTGCAGAAACAAAAGCTGCCGAAGTTCTGCCCTGTGTAATTAGTTGATTTATGGGCAGCCTTCTAAGGTAACCGTGTGTTTGAAATCATTAACTTAACAGTTAAGTTTTCTCAATTCCAGCGCCGAGTCAAGACATCGGCTCGAAAAAATTTTTATTTAGTGGACACAACATTAGTGAAAACAACCATTATTTGAGATTATAGGAACAAATAATATAAACAAATATTAATTAAATGAACTTTTATACAGATTCATTCAATGTTCCTGGAGTTTTATGTACATGAATACTGTGCTACATGGAAAGAGAATAGGCTGAGAATATTGCAGTAGAAGAGGTCAGTTCGAACAACAAGAGGTGTTATTTTGTGATAGCAGTGACACAACTGGAGAGGATGGTAAAGCGGGCGATTCGATGACCCAACTTTGATTGTTGCATTTACCAAATTGAGTTAAGCTAAGAGCCGACATTACTGAACCAGGACATTCCCATATGCACTCCGTCCCCTCGTTCAATCAACAGTCAGGGAAGAGTCACACTACCAATCGTTCCCACCACTATTTGATTTAAAGTTCTCCTGGTCTTCCCTCTCGGTTTTGAGATTCTACCAGAACACCTGCCAATCCCCCGCAATCTCATCCTTTCCACATACAGGTTTTCAATCTGTTCCTCTACCTGGTTCCACAAGTGCACAACACCATCTCCCTTGTCCATAGGTAATCGTGACCACCAAGAGATGCATTCTCTGCCAGCCTATCAACCTTTTCATTCCCCCACACTCCCAGGGCAAAAAATCCATATAACTCTTACAATCTGTGACCTCTGAAGTAAGGTGAGCCATTCCACACGAAACATTCCTTTTTCCACTTTACTAAGTATACTCCTTGAGTCCCTGATGAAGACAATGTGTGTTGCAATGGTCTCCTCTAACCAACAGAATGCCACTGTGACTGCTTCCACCTCCATTCTAATGCTGGAGGTCATAGCCTCATATGCCACTCTCCTTTTTTCAAGAATCGTCCATTAGCCTTCACAATGAAACTCCAACCACCCTGTCTGTTTCTCACCACTAACCCATAAGTTTGGATCACTTTTTCACCGTGATGTGTATTACTCTGGATCAATTGTTGCATCTCAATCTCTGTGCGGCCCGGTGCCCATTCTCTGCATTGACGACCCAGTGTTACTATTACATTGTGCCAGTCCGTCTTGTCTGCCGGTACTTCAACCCACTATCTTTCACGATTGATGGTCTCTAGATCACAAACCTGACATATAGATATTTCTGCCTGTGCCATCCAGGACCTGCCTCGTCTTAGTCTTTTATGCAGGGGGTGATCCCTATCTGCAGCAACTCTCAGGTACCATTTAGCCTGAAGGACCCTATGCCTATCCGTCATTGTTGGTAGCACCAGGATATGCCTCATGCATATAACTGGTGTGTCTTTTGTGCACCACAGAATCACGCGCATGGCCACATTTTGTATGCCTTTCAAGCTGGCTCTTTGATACTGTTAGGAGCCCCAAACCAAACTCAATGACATAAATTATTAACTACTGAAAGAGCCTGTAAAGCATCCTCTGCTCTATCCCTGCTGCTGCCATCGCCCTCAAAGCATTAATTCCCCTACCAGCCTTCACCACCAAAGCCTCCACATGATCTTTAAAAGACATACACCTGTCGAAGATGATACCCAAGTAATTCAATTAACTCTGCTAAGATGGGTCAAGCCGAAGACATTCTTCAACAGGTATGTGCACTTGAGGACTTAGAACCCGGCAAGGAGTGGGTACAAGTGCCAACAGATTTCTGTACGTCCTTTTCTGTTTGCATCCAACTAGACAGAAAATGCAGACAAGAAAATCCGGCTGCTGTGGAGGCGGAAGTACAAGCGTTGATTTTCGAGAATTCATTAGATGGTGATGCTGTCGTCTATACAGGTGGGTCGGTCGTCCGACATGTGAGAAGCTCATGGGCCTTTACGGCTCAGGCCGGAGGGAGAATTGTGAAGGAGGACTCTGGTGCTTTTGTTGAGACCACAAGTAGCCTGACTATGGAAGTCACGGCAGTAGGTAAAGCAATAACATGGCTCGAGACACAGACATTCACTAGGGCATGTGTCCTTAGTGACTCAATTAGCATGCTCAAGAGGATAGAGGAGGGGTCGATCCGAAGAGAGTGGTTGCTGTCTCTGGAGCGGTCTCGGCTGGCAAAGATTAGTTTCATCTTCGTGCCAGGGCATAAGGTATAAGGAAATGAGCAAGCTGACAAGCTTGCAGGTAAGGCTACTGTGGAGGGCGGCCGCGCCATGGACCAGGCTGACATTCTGAATGATCTACGAGAAGTAAGACTTTTGTGAGAACCAAGTGATAACTGTGAATCTACAACCATGGCCAGACTGCAAGAACAGCAAATTAAAAGAGGTGTGGCCAAACAAGAACACTACGCAGGAAGCCAAAGAAGATTAATAAACCAACACAGAACTGGTGTCTTTAGCCGCTACACACTGCAGGATTTGCTGAGCAGGGGATCCGAGAGCTTATGGACTGAATGGTTCGATGTGCAACGAGGATGATGATCTGTCGACTTACTAACTAAGAGGACATCCATTCAATATAATACATGGGACATCTGCCTTCACATTCCGGTTATCCAGGGAGTACCACAAAACCGATGCCTTGTCTGGGTTTATAACGGCCCCTGTGTACCTGCACCACTCTGTCACCCCGTTTACTGCCACCTGTAAATCTGCAGCCAAACTTTCCCTATCTCTGTCCTGTCTGTACACCAGCACATCATCTGCAAATGTCAAGATTCTACCAACACCTGGTGTCTCAATAGCTGCAAATTTGCTGGTCTAGACACTGAAGAGCACTGGGGACAAGCCAGATCCCTGCGGCTGCATTTACCAATTGGGGATTTAATCACCATGAAGAATGAAAATGAGGAAATAGACATTTATTACTCATGTATGCATAATGATTCATGTATGTATTTATTTTTAACACTCTCATCTCATCTCATCATGTTCCTCTTGTACTTTGCGGTGTCGTGGTGAAGTATAAACTTCGTGAGAGTGCCCGATTATGGGCTTCGTATATCGATATTCCCATGGACTCTGCTATTCCCTCTGTCCAACATTTATGTGGTTGGCCTCTTCCTCTGTTTCCATCTGGTCTGTACATCATTGCTTGTTGTGGTATGCTGTTGACTGGTAAACTACTTGCATGGCCAAACCATTTGAATTGCTGCTTTCTAATAAAATCTAGTGCTGCTTTAACCCCCACTTTAGTCCTGATTTCTTCATTTCTGATCTTATCTCTTCTTGATATGTTGAGTATTCTTCTCAGGAACCTCATTTCTGTTGTGATTTTTCTTTTCTCTTTTTCTGTCATTGTCCAGGTTTGGCATTGGTAGCATAGAGTTGGTAGGAAGATTGTGTTGTAAAGTGCTTTCTTAGTAGTTATTGATACATGTTTGTTCTTTAGTATTGGTGCCATTTGTGCAATGAGTTGATTTGCCTTATTGCACCTATTTTCGATCTCGTCTTCTGATCGGCCATTTGATGATATTATACTTCCTAGGTACTTGAAACTCTTTACTTTTTTCAAGGGATGTTCGTTTAGGTGAATTGTTGTTGTTTTTTCTTCTTTAGTTATAGTCATTACCTCTGTTTTGCTTGTGCTAATTTTCATGTTATGTTCCCTACACATTTCATTTAGAGTAATTTAAGACTATTCATGTGGTCTTGTAATTCAGCTTCTGATTTTGCTATTAGTGCTTGGTCGTCCGCAAACAGGAGTTCTCTAATGGTTAGATTTGCAGATGGTTCTTCTTCTGTGTTCTCGTCATGTGGTATTCTTGCTGTCTCTGCTTGGCTGGTTTCTTTACATATGTTGTCTATATATGTTATGAACAAGAGAGGGGACGGGACACAACCTTGTCGTACTCCAGATCTTATGGTGAAGGGTTCTGAGTGTCCTCCAGTTGCTCTCACTATGCATTCACTGTTGTATAAACTTCTACATAGGTTTGTTAGATGTGTACTCACTCCATATTGTTTAAGGATTTGCCACAGCTTGTTTCTATCTACTCTATCGAATGTCTTTTCTTGGTCGACAAAGGATAAGTAGAATGTTTCATTGAATTCGATTGATTTTTCTATAAGTTGTCTAAGAGCAAAAATGGCATCTGTGCATCCTTTGTTTTTCCTAAATCCAAGTTGTGTTTCGCTTAGCTGGGGTTCTAAAGTAGTTCGTAATCTTTTTTCAAGAATTTTGCAAAATATTTTCCCAGTATGACTCAACAGTGAAATGCCTCTGTATTGTGTGCAGTCTCTTTTGCTGCCTTTGTTTTTCCAAATTGGGATAATTATGACATTTCCCCAATCTCGTGGTGTTTGCTGTTCTACCCAAACATGGTTGAATAGTCTATGTAACCAAGCTGTTCCTACTTCTCTTGCTGCTTTAATTAGTTCATTTGGTATTTCATCCTGTCCTGGTGATTTTTTCAATGCCGCTAATCTGATGGCTTCTATAATTTCTTCTTTTAGTATGTCTGGTTCTAGTTCTTCGGTGACATCTGTATAGGTCTCTTGAATTCCTGTGACATCTGATGGGATGTTGAGAAGTTGTTCGAAATACTGCTTCCATCTTATTAGCATTTGTTTTTGTTCACTTATTGGTTCTCCATTTTCGCTGTTAATTATTTCAGTTGGATTAAAGGGTTCTCCTCTGGCTCGCATTGCACCTATCTTTTTGTAGAAGTTTCTAGTTGCCTCCTTGTAGTTTTTATTTAGGGTTTCTCCATAATCTTCCCATTCTTTTTGTTTTTCCCTCTTTACTATTCTATTCACATGTCTTCTCGCTATTCTATATTCTATGCGATCATATTCCTGCTTGCTCTTCAACCACTTTTTATATTTTTCCTTTGTCTTTTACCGCTTTCTTTACTTCTGCATTCCACCAACTTGTTATTTTCTTTATCCGTGTTTTGCGTTTTTTCGTGGTTCCACATGTTATTTTTGCAGTATTTAAAATGCTTGATTTGAACATCCATTCTTCTTCCACTGTTTTTCTCTCTGTTGGTAATTTTTCAGAGTTCAGTTAGTTCTTTCTCATAATTTCCCCTTACTGCCTCGTCTTTACGGCTTTTTAAGTTTACAGATTCGCATGGCATGTATTTTCCTGCTCTTTGTTTTCTTCTTCTGTTTGTTCTTATTGTGGCAACGACTGCTTTATGATCTGTGTTTATACTGAAATTGGGCACTGCCCTTGCATCTAATATATTTCTCTTTCTGTTATTTCTTGTTAATATAAAATCAATTTGGCTTTTAGTATCTAGATCGTTCCATTTATACCATGTGTATACTTGTGAATCTTTATGTTTATAGAATGTGTTTGTTATATAGAGGTCGTGTTGGCTGCAAAGCTCTAATAGTCTACTTCCGTTATCATTCCTTTCATTTTGCTGATCTCCAAATGCTCCCAGATGTTTTTCTATGCCCACTCTGTTATGTCCTAGTCTTGCATTGAAGTCTCCCATAACTATGATGTTGTCCTGCTTATCTATTTTATTTAGCACGTCATGTATGTCTTCGTAGAAGTCCTCACATTCTTGCTCATTATTGTTTGCATTACATGGTGCGTATATTTGTACATATGTTGTAATTGTTTGTTCTTTTATTCTTACTGTTATGATTCTTTCTGATATATATTTTATTTCTAGTAATCCTCTTGCTAGCCGTGGTTCGATGACTATTCCCACACCGTGTCTTGCCCTTTCTTGCTGTTCTACTCCAGAGTAAACAAACGAGTAACTGCGGTGGAGCTCCTTTTTAACACTGGTAATCAGATACTGCCGGTCTCTCTGGCTGTGGGGTTACAACATTTTCTCTCTGTAATCCCGTTTATCACGCAGAGTCTCGCAGCGGAGCGAGAACTGAGGTGGTTCGACCCCCGCTCGTGACTTGCGGATACTGAGCCGGCCGCTCAGAAAGCAATGGCAAACTACTGAGCGTAATCTTGCCAAGAGATCAACAGACAGCTGAAAGATGCTGCTGTTGACAGCTAAGTCCTGTAAAAGGATACGCAAAACATTTAATCAGATACTGCTTTTATGTTGCAGGAGTAGCTAATAACTGTAATGTCAGAGCTCTCTAGGTTTCTGGTGGTGTTGCAATTGTTGGTGTCTATCCCCCATGTTAAGGTGTCTTACTTTTGTTAAGTGTCACATTCTACCCAATTTAGATGTTAAGCATTCAGTTGCGGTACTTGGTGTACCCTACAGACTTGGCCTAGATGGCAGAGGTCTGGTTATTTGCTAGTGACCACCCATTGTTAATGTTTGATTTTAGACTGCAGTTGTATGTAGTGTTTGGTTTTATGCTTCAGTGTTTGTATAAACATTAGTTGTCCCCAAAAGTTGTAGAATTTTATAAAGAGCTTTTTGTGCTGTTCCTGATTTGTTAATTTAATCTGTGTAAGTTTAGTTTGTGCATTCATTGTTGCTATTACAGCATGGCAGTTTAATCCACTAATCGGGCTGGAACATAAACAATAGTTGCAGCCTCAGTCTCTAGAATCCTAGAAACGTTTCTGTTTTACTTTCCCAGTTCTTGTAAGTTGAGGGCGGTGAGAGGATTCCTCTATTTTTCTTCTTTGACCCAAAAGTAGTCAGAGTTGCACTCTCTACATCATATCACCGTAAAAGTTTAGTAGCATTTTACTATATTATTATTACTGTATTATTATATCATTTTTCCCCCTTGGCTTCATAAATATACCACAAGAGTAAGTATCCACTCCAAGGTCAAATTGTCACTGCTTCAGTGATATTTGCAGCCTCTTTTATGGTCATTGGCACAACATTTTTTTTTATTATCTCTGACCATTAGAAATACTACATCTGCAAACAACTACAATATCCCAGTGAATGTTGGTCAATAAGAACACAAATAGAAAGTTTATTTCCTAAATGACACTGTCAGTTGACCTATCAGTGCAAACCATGCACACATAATGATAAATGAGGTTCATACTCAGAGATTGTCACTGTTGTCACAAAATTGGAGGCATCTGTTCTGGAACAGATATCTAACTTCTTTTACTGTTTAGGATTTGTCATTAACATTATATCTTGTTTCTCATGTATATTTATGATTGCCTCCGGACTTTCTGACTGTCACCAATCCACATTTTAAATGGTCTTTCTTTATAAGTACTTATGTAATAGATTAGATACTATGTTGTGATGAGTGCTAACAGAATCAATCAATCAATCAACTTTATTAGGGTCACAAATTGGGGGCGCAGGCCCGTCTTACATTCGGTCCTTCCAATCACTCGTCTTTCGTTCATCAAGAGCATTATACATTTACATAGGAAGAAAAATAAACATTGTGATATGAATGTTGTAAACATAAACAAGGCTAATTACCATGTTAAGAAGCCCATCTCCCACCTATCCATACATCACCCCACCCACACAACACCCCCACCTACCCACACACACGCGCACCAAGAGACACATACACACCCCCACCTACCCACACACACGCACACCAAGGGACACATACATACCCCACCAACCGACCCATCCCCCTCCCGCACATCCCCCACCCACTGCCCTCACCTGATCCCCCAACCAAAACACACTCGCCACCCACAAACATTCCCCCACCAACCCACGCCCATCCACATACACATCCTCTCCCCACCCACACCTCAAACCACCCATCCCCCAGCCACATCTCCATCGACAACATATTCCCCACCCACACACACAATCCCCCACCAACCCACGCATCGCACATCCACTCACACATCCCCAAACCATACACACACATCCCCACCAATTGACATATCCCTACCCCCCCCCCCCCACACACACACACACACATCTCCCTAACCATCCATACATCCCAAATCCACTCACACACACCCCACCACCCACACATACAACTTCCACCCACCCACACATGCCTTAATCTAATCCCCCACCCGCACATCACATACACCTCCTACCACGCACTATTCCCAACCCACGCACCACACACACACATATCCCTCACCAACACATCCCCACTTACACACCACACACATATCCCCCACCCAGATACCACACAATATTCCCACCCACACAGATACCCTTACCCATCCACCCCACATACCCCTACTCACACACCACAAAAACCCCCCACCCACACACACATACCTCACCCACACAATATCACCAACCAACACACCACACACCTCTCCCCACCCACACACGCATTCCCTACCCGTCCACCAACACACACTCACTCACGCATACATCCTCCACTACGCACCCACACACCCCCACCCACCCACTCCCAACCAAACATCTCTCGATCACAATACCCCTACCCCCACACACATCCTCCACCCACTCACACATCCCACCCCGACACATACAACTCCCTCACCCACCTACACATCCCTAAGCCACTCACACACACACATCTCCCACCCACACTCCCCTACATACTTCCCCCAACCACCACAATCCCCTGCTCACCCACACATATACCCCACCCATACGCACATTCCCCGCACCCATCACACACATCCCCAACACAACACACTATCCTCCACCCATACCACCACAAACATACCCTCCACCCACACATCATTCACACATCCCCCACCAACACACCGCACACATATCTCAAACCCACACACCATACACTTCTCCCCACCCGCCCTTCCATTCCAAATCCACCCAACACAATCCCCTACCCACACAACCCCGCCTCCCACACATACTTCCTCAAACCATCCACACATCTCCACCCACATAAACACACATCCCCTGCATCCGTCCCATACACATATCCTCCACCCATACACACATCCCCCACACCCCTACTTTCACCCCCACATATCCATCCACACATCCCACCAACACCCACAAATACCACTACCCACCAAAACCCACACACCCCAACCCATCCAAATGCATACCCCCACCCACACTCACACACATCCTCCACATACACTCACACTTCCTCACATCTAGACACATACAAAATGTCTCACGTTAGTATTGAAACTAGTATGAACAAACTCCCACACTTTACTCACACGCATACACTGACACTTGTCATGAGCAGTCTCATAAAAATGTTAAACATGGAGAAAAATGTGTACATAAAATGTATGTGACGTAAAAATAGTGATGCTCTCTCTCTCTCTCACACACACACATTCACTCTCACGCTCACACATTCACTCTTCCGCTCATTCATTCACTCTCCCGCATTCACTCTCCCGCTCATTCACTCTCACGCTCACTCACTCGCTCTCCCGCTCACTCATTCACTTTCCCGTTCACTCATTCACTCTCCCGCTCACTCATTCACTCTCCTGCTCACTCATTCACTCTCACGCTCACTCGTTCTGTCTCTCATTCACACTCACTGACTCAAACTACAGTAATGAACATGAGTTTATATTATGCATGATAAAATCAAATGGAATTTAACTGATAATATGACAGATGAGAATACACAAACATATGGATTCGCGTGTTACATAACATGCGTGTTACTTGACATGCATCTGCTCAGCTCTCTCTCTCTCTCTCTCTCTCTCTGTATTCTTTCATATACACACACTCACACGCATGTGCGCGCTCACACACACAAACACATAAACTCTCCCACTGTCTCACTCTCTAACACACAATCCTTCACACACACACACACTCACTCTCTCAATCACACTCTCTCACACATACACATACACATGAACGCATGCACATGAACGCATGCACGCACGCATACACTCCCTCACTCACTCTCACACATACACGTACGAATGCATGCACTGACACATTCCCCCACCATTTCTCGCTCAATCACTCTCTCCACACACACGCATGCACGTGCGCACACACGCATTCACTCTCACCTTCTCACTGACACCCACTTTCTCTCTCTCTCTCTCTCTTTCTCTCTCTCTTTCTCTCTTTCTCTCTCTCGCTCCCACACGCACACACATATATAGTGAACAATTATAGTTAAACAATTATAATGAACAATTATACCAGTAAATGAATTATGGTGGCATATAGTCGGTATGGATTAAGTATTGAAAGAGTTTTCGGTTAAATGTGTAGGGACTCATTGGAGTTTTCAGATCTGGAGGCAGATCATTCCATAAGTGAGCACCAGAATAGGCGAAACATGTTTTGTATAGGTCCAATCTAGGCTTTGAGACATGTAACAAATTTAGGCGCTTGCTGTTCATTGCATTAGATTGAATCAGCGGCAGAAGATACTCTGGGGTATTTTGAGATATAATTTTATTCACTAATTTGGCTTTGTTGAAAAGGAAGCGCTTTTGTAGTGGTAGAAGTCTTAGATGACTGTACAAATTATTACTTTCAACGTGCTTTATGTCAGAAACCAGACGAATAGCGCGGTTTTGTAGAGAACATAGTCGTTTTAAATTAGATTTAGGGCAACCATCCCAAACTGTGGAACAGTAATCGAGATGTGATTGGATATAGCATGTATAGAATATTTTTCGTGTGCTTTCGTCCAGGAAGTGCTGAATTTTAGCAAGTTGGTAAACTTTTTGTGCTATTTTCTTGGTAAGAGCATGAACATGAGAGCTCCAGTTCAAATGGCTGTCTATTAAAAGCCCTAGTGTTTTATGTTCAGTCACATTAACTATAGGTAACGTGCCCATGCGGAGTTCGAGCGGTGATCCAGTTATGGCTAGTGTCTGTAGTTTTTGTCTGGTCGTTATTAGCATGGATTTGGTTTTGTCGATGTTAATTTGCATGCGGTTTTCATTGCTCCATCTAGTAAGATTATCAAGTTCCTTTTGTAAAGAATTCTCTAATTCACTACGGTTTTCTTGACTAGTATATATAGTACAGTCGTCTGCGAATAGATCACAAGTTGTATTGATATATAAAGGAAGATCAATAATATAAACTGCAAAAAGCAGCGGACCTAGTATTGAGCCCTGAGGCACACCAATATTGTAATTGTATAATAATAATTGTATACAGACATGTAAGTAGAGTAAGAAAACAATGGGTTAACTTTTTGGTATTCAAATAACACTGCTGATTTAACCCCTAAAAGAAACAAAACAATAAAAAGCTGTTTAATGTCATATATATATATATATTTGTTCAAATCTGTATTTTCAAACAAATGAAAACCAAAATAAATGCAAGGCTACATAATTCTAAAAGAACCA
Source organism: Cepaea hortensis (assembly GCA_963921405.1). Taxonomy (NCBI): domain Eukaryota; kingdom Metazoa; phylum Mollusca; class Gastropoda; order Stylommatophora; family Helicidae; genus Cepaea; species Cepaea hortensis. The sequence goes on from OY992889.1 coordinate 68,496,494, forward strand.
ATGTAAAACTGACAATATTATCCCTGTATCTGGTTATGGAATACATGGGCTTCGTTTTATATTCCCAACGTGTCTTGTGACTTGATAGCTTACATATTATAAGAAGTCACTTAGCGAAAGCAACATCAGTTAACTGTTCTTAATCTGCCATGAAAAATAAGACTAATATTTGACAATATTGTTTTTAAGCAAAATTTTACCAGAAACCCCAATAATAATCAGTTATAATGCTTTGTTGAAGGTTATATGTATACATGTGAAGGATCATGTGATTATAGAAATGAAAACAAAGCATTGAATGTAGCACACCTCATCTATTACCCATTTAAATACACATGTTCAAACAATTTTAAGCATGTACTGTCCGAAACCAAAATTAGTTTCAATTTGAAAAATGAAATGTAAATATTCATCCAAAGTTGAAGGAAAGTTTGTACATTCTACTGGATTTACTTGACAAAGCCTCCTCTCAGAGCTAACACCAGATGTAGAACCGACCCTCCCGTCACTTTATAATCACTTGCTGTTTTTTCATCATTCCTGTATAATAGACAAGTCAGAAATTCAAAGCTATCATTTGTTACAAAGTGGTAATTCAAAAGCTATCTGACAGACTGGCATGTTCATCAGTAGAACAATAATCAGTGGCATATTCCCATTAGCCTCAGGTTGGTTAAGAAAAAGACACAAGTTTTTCAGTGATTTAATACAGTGAGGAAAGTGGGCCATCTGATGAAGAGTTCCCCACTAGCAAGGGTTGGTTTCATCCTTTTAGAGCAAGGGCAAATTTACACAACACTGAAGTGCAAGGGATGTTGTAAGTGCTGATATCTTCAATTGCCGATAGTTAACTTATTACAAGTTATTGTGTAAATATGTACATAAATAATGTATCTTTTACAAGGATTCAGGACATCAATGTATTATTAATTTATTGATTTACAAAATCAAAGATAGGTAACATCCATTGGACCTTTTCCCCAGGACATGCTGGTGTTTTGAGTAATAAGCTGGCAGACATACTGGCTGGGTCTTGCACTGCTGGGTGGAAGGGATATTGGTGAACGATAAGGCAGATGTGGTCAGGGTCCGTCCAGATCATGTGCACAGTGTGGAAGAAGAGATAAATCATCATGGCATGGAAAACATATTGCGGCAGGGAATTACCAGGGGATCTAGTCAACATTCAGTGTTCAGAGGAAACATGGTCAGATTGCAACTGGTACCATTAGTATTGGCACTCTTCACCAGTCATTGAAGATGAGGACAAGGTAACATACTGCGATATATGGCAAATTATACTATGCACTGGATACAAATAGATATCCTGATGACATGGTCCTCTTCTCAAATAGAGCTATGGGATTAGAAGTGTTGATCTTGTCTGTAAAAAAAAACAGTGAAAATCACAATCCTTTTCTGAACTTAGACAAAGACTACATGCCAACCAAAGATCACAATCAACAATGACAGAAATCTGTACATGTTTTCTGAACTTAGACAAAGACTACATGCCAACCAAAGATCACAATCAACAATGACAGAAATCTGTACATGTTTTCTGAACTTAGACAAAGACTACATGCCAACCAAAGATCACAATCAACAATGACAGAAATCTGTACATGTTTTCTGAATTTAGACAAAGACTACATGCCAACCAAAGATCACAATCAACAATGACAGAAATCTGTAAATGTTTTCTGAACTTAGACAACTAATGCCTACCAAAGATCGCAATCAACAATGACAGAAATCTGTAAATGTTTTATGAACTTAGACAAAGACTACATGCCAACCAAAGATCACAATCAACAATGACAGAAATCTGTACATGTTTTATGAACTTAGACAAAGACTGCATGCCAACCACAGATCACAATCAACAATGACAGAAATCTGTACATGTTTTCTGAACTTAGACATCGACTACATGCCAACCAAAGATCACAATCAGCAATGACAGAAATCTGTACATGTTTTCTGAACTTAGACAAAGACTACATGCCAACCAAAGATCACAATCAACAATGACAGAAATCTGTAAATGTTTTATGAACTTAGACAACTAATGCCTACCAAAGATCACAATCAACAATGACAGAAATCTGTACATGTTTTCTGAACTTAGACAAAGACTACATGCCAACCAAAGATCACAATCAACAATGACAGAAATCTGTACATGTTTTCTGAACTTAGACAAAGACTACATGCCAACCAAAGATCACAATCAACAATGACAGAAATCTGTACATGTTTTCTGAACTTAGACAAAGACTACATGCCAACCAAAGATATCAATCAACAATGACAGAAATCTGTAAATGTTTTCTGAACTTAGACAACTAATGCCTACCAAATATCACAATCAACAATGACAGAAATCTGTACATGTTTTCTGAACTTAGACAAAGACTACATGCCAACCAAAGATCACAATCAACAATGACAGAAATCTGTACATGTTTTATGAACTTAGACAAAGACTACATGCCAATCACAGATCACAATCAACAATGACAGAAATCTGTACATGTTTTCTGAACTTAGACAAAGACTACATGCCAACCAAAGATCACAATCAACAATGACAGAAATCTGTACATGTTTTCTGAACTTAGACAAAGACTACATGCCAACCAAAGATCACAATCAACAATGACAGAAATCTGTAAATGTTTTCTGAACTTAGACAACTAATGCCTACCAAAGATCACTATCAACAATGACAGAAATATGTACATGTTTTATGAACTTAGACAAAGACTACATGCCAACCAAAGATCACAATCAACAATGACAGAAATCTGTACATGTTTTATGAGCTTAGACAAAGACTACATACCAACCAAAGATCACAATCAACAATGACAGAAGTCTGTAAATGTTTTCTGAACTTAGACAACTAATGCCTACCAAATATCACAATCAACAATGACAGAAATCTGTACATGTTTTCTGAACTTAGACAAAGACTACATGCCAACCAAAGATCACAATCAACAATGACAGAAATCTGTACATGTTTTCTGAACTTAGACAAAGACTACATGCCAACCAAAGATCACAATCAACAATGACAGAAATCTGTAAATGTTTTCTGAACTTAGACAACTAATGCCTACCAAAGATCACTATCAACAATGACAGAAATATGTACATGTTTTATGAACTTAGACAAAGACTACATGCCAACCAAAGATCACAATCAACAATGACAGAAATCTGTACATGTTTTATGAGCTTAGACAAAGACTACATGCCAACCAAAGATCACAATCAACAATGACAGAAGTCTGTAAATGTTTTCTGAACTTAGACAACTAATGCCTACCAAATATCACAATCAACAATGACAGAAATCTGTACATGTTTTCTGAACTTAGACAAAGACTACATGCCAACCAAAGATCACAATCAACAATGACAGAAATCTGTAAATGTGACAAACTGTGAATATCTTGGCTGGGTAATCAACTACAATGGGCACTGTTCAACAGAAGTCAGACATGGGCTGGCCATGACAATACACAGGTTACACAGAGTGAAGAAACTACGGCACAACCCCAGCAAACAAGTCAGAGTCACATTTGTGTGAACATGCTCATTTATTTTGTGGCAACATATGGATATGAGTCACAGACCATTGCACAGTCACAAAGAAAATTTCGACTTTTGAACTTAAATGTTAGAGAAAAGTCCTTGGAATATTGTGAACCAAGAAGAAGAATAGTCCTGACATTTTACAAAATCTGAACACTGGAAAACATTGGCTCATAAACAATACAATGTCTCAGAAATTGAAATACTTTGGTTGTATTACACATCCTTTTTTTTTTTTTTATTTGCATATCTCTTACAGAACGTTGCAGTCAACATCAGCATTTTTCAGCTGCTGCTGATGTATTAGGCAAGATAATGCTCAGTAGTTTGCCATTGCTTTCTGAGCAACCGGCTCACATACCCTGTAAGTTATCAATGTGGCAAGAACCGCTACTGATTCTCGCGTAGGTTAAGTTACTCACGAGAATATACAGGATTAAGGGATTACACATCCTTATGAATAGATAATCACTGTGACATGCTAATGTTTATCCTACTTTCTCATTTAATTGCAACTGTTTCTGATCCTGAACACTATCTGCCCATTAACACTATCATCTATTCTATTTTGATTTGAAAAAAAAATATTCAGTGTGAATTACAAAGAAATTTCTTTTTAGTTAACACTATAAAGGAATGTTACAGGGAAAGCAGAGAAGAGGAAGACCACAACATAAATGGATTCTGGATATGACAGTTAATTTACACACAACAACAACAGTATCAGGACATCAAGCTTATGATAGTGTCACAGAATGGCCAGTAGGTATGTCCGCCTGTCGTATTCTGGTTTGGGGAAACGCCGTTTTAATGTTGGTCGGCAGAACCCCAAGGAAATACTGTAATATTCTACCTTCATCTGGCAGGTTCGTTCTGAGCATTTCTTTTGCACTAGAAAGTAACTGAGCATGTTCAGTTGGGAATTCCTGTTTTTGGGCTGCACTGAAAGATGGTAACTCGAGAAAGGAAGTTGCACATTAGGAGCATAAACTGTCAGTGCACTTCCTGATATTGAGTGGTCACCTCGGTCTGTAAGGTGTGGAATGCGCCTGGCCCTGCAGCCAGCAGGGCTGGGATCGGCTGGCTTTTCCCAGGAGGGGTGAAAAGTTAAAATTAGTAGCCTGCCGATGACCCGCAGACTACACAAGTCAACCCTCACCTCCACGCGGTGCAGACCGGGAAACCATGACCGTAAGGTCATGGGCTAACGGGGCTATGGCTCACCATAGGGGATGGACTCCCTGTGGTCAGATTTGTGTCCTAAACCTGTGACTGGCCTAGCAAGCGGGCAGGGGATCTTCACACTGCTCGTAGAAAAACTAAGAAGTATAAATGGACTGACCCAAATGAATATCAACCCGGCAATGTTAATGGACTACGAAACAGATCAGCGACTCAAAAAATAGGCACAATGTACGTCTGCGGTTTCAATAGTAAAGAAGAAGAGCTTATAGAAATAATGGAAGAGAGGAAAATTGGACTGATGGGAATAGCGGTCAACAGAATAAAGGGGAAAGGATGCAAGGAGCTCCACCACAGTTACACGTTTGTCTACTCTGGAGTAGAACAGCAAGAAAGGGCAAGACACGGTGTGGGAATAGTCATCGAACCACAGCTAGGAAAGGGAATACTAGAAATAAAACATATATCAGAAAGAATCATAACAGTGAGAATAAAAGAACAAACAATTACAACATATGTACAAATATACGCAGAAGAGCTAACTGAAATCTTTGTAAAATTACCTATAGAAAGAAAAACAGTGGAAGAAGAATGGGAGATGTTCAAATCAAGCATTTTAAATACTGCAAAAATAACATTTGGAACCACGAAAAAACGCAAAACACGGATAAAGAAAATAACAGGTTGGTGGAACGCAGAGGTAAAGAAAGCAATAAAAGACAAAAAGGAAAAATATAAAAAGTGGTTGAAGAGCAAACAGGAATGTGATTACATAGAATATAGAATAGCGAGAAGACATGTGAATAGAATAGTAAAGAGGGAAAAACAAAAAGACTGGGAAGAGTATGGAGAAACCCTAAATAAAAACTACAAGGAGGCAACTAGAAACTTCTACAAAAAGATAAGCGCAATGCGAACCAGAGGAGAACCCTGGAAAAAAAGATTACGAACTACTTTAGAACCCCAGCTAAGCGAAACACAACTTGGATTTAGGAAAAACAAAGGATGCACAGATGCCATTTTTGCTCTTAGACAACTTATAGAAAAATCAATCAAATTCAATGAAACACTCTACTTAGCCTTTGTCGACCAAGAAAAGGCATTTGATCGAGTAGATAGAAACAAGCTGTGGGAAATCCTTAAACAATATGGAATGAGTACACACCTAACAAACCTATGTAGAAGTTTATATAACAACAGAGAATACATAGTGAGAGCAACTGGAGGACACTCAGAACCCTTCACCATAAGATCTGGAGTACGACAAGGTTGTGTCCTGTCCCCTCTCTTGTTCATAACATATATAGACAACATATGTAAAGAAACCAGCCAAGCAGAGACAGCAAGAATACCACATGACGAGAACACAGAAGAAGAACCATCTGCAAATCTAACCATTAGAGAACCCCGGTTTGCGGACAACCAAGCATTAATAGCAAAATCAGAAGCTGAATTACAAGACCACATGAATAGTCTAAACGAAATGTGTAGGGAATATAACATGAAAATTAGCACAAGCAAAACAGAGGTAATGACTATAACTAAAGAAGAAAAAACAACAACAATTCACCTAAACGAACATCCCTTGAAAAAAGTAAAGAGTTTCAAGTACCTAGGAAGTATAATATCATCAAATGGCCGATCAGAAGACGAGATCGAAAATAGGTGCAATAAGGCAAATCAACTCATTGCACAAATGGCACCAATACTAAAGAACAAACATGTATCAATAACTACTAAGAAAGCACTTTACAACACAATCTTCCTACCAACTCTATGCTACCAATGCCAAACCTGGACAATGACAGAAAAAGAGAAAAGAAAAATCACAACAGAAATGAGGTTCCTGAGAAGAATACTCAACATATCAAGAAGAGATAAGATCAGAAATGAAGAAATCAGGACTAAAGTGGGGGTTAAAGCAGCACTAGATTTTATTAGAAAGCAGCAATTCAAATGGTTTGGCCATGCAAGTAGTTTACCAGTCAACAGCATACCACAACAAGCAATGATGTACAGACCAGATGGAAACAGAGGAAGAGGCCAACCACATAAATGTTGGACAGAGGGAATAGCAGAGTCCATGGGAATATTGATATATGAAGCCCATAATCGGGCACTCTCACGATGTTTATACTTCACCTCGACACCGCAAGGTACAAGAGGAACATGATGAGATGAGATGATGATGAGACCTCTAAGAAACAAGCCGGCTGCCTATAGGGTGGTTTAAAACTGGAGATGATTGTGTGATTTAGACGAGAGTTGAGCGATGCTAGTCCACCATCCATAATTGGTTTGCGTGTGTTGAGAAGTCAAGTCGGAAGATAGCTGATTGCGCTAATTTCCCTTCGTAAACCGTTGTTACCAATCGAGGAGGTCCATTATCAAACAACGATGGTTGTTAACGTCTTCGTAACAGCTCTCTCGATCGGAGAAGTATACGACATAGTTACGTGTCGTGGATTGATAGGCGAGGTGTCCTGTGGCGAGGGTACTCCGTGTTCGAAGATTACGTCCAAGGTGTGTGCGATGATGATTCTCTCCTACCACTCTAAGACAGGGGAGTGGGAGAGAAGGCCCACAGTGTTCATATAATTTACGGTGACGAAAAAGTGGGGGAATGAAAGGGAAATTTTTCTTTATCATAACAAATGAAATCCTATATGTAATCATATGACAATTCAATCTACCGCAGAAGAATGTCTCGGTGTGTTAACCACGCATAGAAAGAACAGATGGTTCAATCAAAAATGTGAAGAAGCAGTCATTAGGAAAAAGAATGCCAGACATTTATAGTTAAATGACATCAACAACATCCAAAAGGAAGAGCATTATAGAAATGAATGTAAAGAGGCTACAAACATAGTCCGACAGCAGAAGCGAAGAATATATGAGTAATAAAATCAAAGATATGGAAACTAATCACCAGAAAAATGAATCCAGAAAATTTTGTAAAGTACTGAAGTCAATTAAACGAGGGCACCAACAAAACACATATGATTTAAAAGACAAAAATGGGAATATGATAAATACCAATGAGGAAATGTGCAACACATGGAAAGAATATTTTGTTGAATTAATAAATTGTGAAGCTCCAAGTAACATTTTCCCACAGGAAGAGGTTCTAAAATGCGAACCACAAATTGAAGAACCTACATTTGAAGAAATCCTATATGTAATCACACGACTTAAAAACAATAAGGCAACTGGGACTGATGGAATTGCTGCTGAATTTATAAAGGCAGGTGGCCTTGCATTAAATCTAAAGCTATACGAACTAATAATAAAAATCTGGAGGACAGAAGAATTACCCCATGACTGGAATGAGTCATTATTGACACTTATCTTTAAGAAAGGAGACAAGTTCCAATGTGAAAATTATAGAGGAATATCACTACTGTCCACAAGCTATAAGATACTATCCGCAGTATTACTAAATAGACTAAAACCATATTCAGAAGACATATTAGGTGACTACCAGGCGGGTTTTAGACAAAACAGATCAACAAAAGATAAGATATTTATCTTAAGACAAATAACCGAGAAAAATTGGGAATATAAAAGAGATCTCCATAACATTTTTGTGGATTTTATGATAGTGTCCATAGGAAGTCTATGGAATGCTATGCAGGAATTTGGAATACCAAGGAAGTTAATCAACATGACCAGGCTATGCACAGGAGATACTTATAATATAGTAACATATAAAGGCAGGAAATCAGACCCTTTCCAAATAACATCTGGCTTGAAACAAGGTGATGCCCTATCGCCGCTACTCTTCAATCTGGCTCTAGAGAAAGTTGTAAAGAAGGTAAAGGAGGAATGTAATATTGGAGGAACATCCAAGCTGCTCGGTTATGCAGATGATATAGATATTATAGGGGAAAATGAACAAAAGACATTGGAAATATTGACTCACTTAAAGGAAAAAGCCCAACAGATGGGGCTGGTTATCAACCAAGATAAGACAGAATATATGGTAATTTCAAGAGAAGGAATGGCTAAAAACTCTGGCCACGTAAAAATAGATAATATGACCATTAAAAGAACGGAAACATACAAATACCTGGGTACAATCTTCAACTGTTCCAACATTATAAGGGAAGAAATACAAACTAGAATCATTTCTGGAAATAAGATATACTATGCACCACAACATCTACTAAAATCAAATGCACTATCTCGTAACACCAAAATCACAATATACAAAACACTGATCAGGCCAGTTGTGTTGTATGGCTCTGAAACCTGGAGTACAACGAAAGGAGACGAAGCCTTGTTACAAACCTTTGAGAACAAAGTTTTAAGACGCATCCTTGGACCCATTAGGGATACACAAAGTGGAGAGTGGAAAAGAAGAAGTAACAAAGACATTTACTATCATTTTAAGTCCCCGCTAATCACTGGTATCATGAAGGCTAATAGACTACAATGGCTGGGACATATAGAAAGAATGGAAGACAATAGGGAAACAAAACTCGCTTACACTCAGGAAATAAATGACTGTAGACCCCAAGGTAGACCAAGAAGACGGTGGAGAGATAATATATATATATACAGACCTACAAGCACTTTGAATCAACGACTGGCAAGAGAAGGTCAACCAGAGAGACGAATGGAGATGGATTGTATCTGCAGCAAAGAAACTCAATGGCTCGGAACGCTGAAGAAGATAATGAATGAAGGAAAATAGTGTCACCTCAGCTTAGGAGAAGCGGGGGCGGAATATAGGGTGGGCGTTCGGGACTTAATGCCAGCTCGAAAACCATCGTTAATATATTATCTGTGCGTTTGGAACACCCATACATCGACCTTTTCCTAACCTCTACTTGTTTCTTCCTCTTCTTCTTCTGCGTTTATCCGAAGTTTTTTTTCCAGACGTGATTGCGTTGTGCCTGTTTGCAGCAGAGCTGCGTTCTTGCGCCGTTAGGCAGACACATCTGATTTCTGCGGGCATTTGTTGACCGGGTTAACCTTCCTGGCTACTTGTTTTATAATCTAATGAATCTATTTTCTGATAATGAAGATATTCTCTCTTTGAGCATCAGGGTCAGATAGCACATATGGAATGTGTCTATCAGGTGCTGAGGGTTTGTCGAAATGTTCTAGTGACATGTAGTTGTTACCAGGGTCTTTCACAGATCTAATTACAGGGTCGATCTTTATGTGGTGACAACTAAGCAGCCTGAGATGAAGATAATAAGGTGGAACAAAGCTCACGACCGAAGCCAGTGGTAATGCTGTGTCCCCAGTGTTGGAACAGCTCACTGGACTCCAAAGTGTGAAGTTCCCTTCGGCTCAGTCTACCCAGGTTTGAACTCCACTCCAACAAAGCACCATCTATATACCCACTGTGGTAAGCCGTGTGTAGTGACTATTTGTGGTGGCTCATAGACTGTAGTACCATACCATGGTGAAGACAATAATGACATTGTTGATGAAGAACCAAGCGGCCATGATCCAACGAGAAGGATCCTTGTCTAGAGGGTGTTGAGTGACACCGAGACCCAGTGGTGGTCCCATAGATTGACTTGGTACACTGCGAGGGTGGCCAGTTTCCAGGGGGTCCATAGAATCTTCTGTGGGCATGAACATTCATTTTCTGGGAACAGAACATTCATTAGTCACCTGTGTACCGATGCCTGCGAGTCAAATATGGCTACAATTGAGATCCGAATCGTTACCTAAGTGAGGGCACCTACTTCCATCAAGCTGCCGAGGCTGCCCTACCGGACAGAGGATCCACAGGCCAGGTGAGATGATTGTAATGACCCTCATGATGACGTACGGATGTGAACCTTGGACACCCTGTGATGAAGTCACAGACCTCCAGCTGTTAATCTTTTCTATCTGTCTAACTGCTATTCCTCGATCTATCTATCTCTAAGACTCCCTGCCGTAATCTAGAACTGCCCTCTACTTTATTATTGTTCTCAATACTGTGATGCATTACTATCGTGACAAAACCAGAGTTGAGTTATGTCATAGAAACTGAGCCCCTAGTGGTTAGCGCCCCCTAGGTTGAAAGATTGTGAGAAAGCAGGGTCTAGGGACTGAAGGGGTCGGAAGACTGATTTCACCTATACCTACACCCAGAACATATCCCACGAAATATACAATGTAGTAATGGCTCCCCGGCTACCCCGAATCACAGTGTGGCTTTCGACAGAAGCGGTCTACCACTGATATGATATTCTCATTGCGACAAATGCAAGAAAAATGCCGTGAACAGAATCAACCACTGTTTATTGCCTTCATCGACCTCACAAAGGCATTTGATTTGGTCAGTCGTGAGGGTCTGTTCAAGGCACTAAAGAAGATTGGCTGCCCACCAACTCTTCTGTCCATTGTGGAATCATTCCACACAGGCATGAAGGGTATAATCAAGTTTGATGGTGCAACTTCTGAAGAATTTGAAATCAAGAGTGGAGTTAAGCAAGGTTGTGTACTAGCTCCCACCCTCTTTGGAATATACTATTCACTTCTACTGAAATATGCATTTCGTGATCAGGATGGTGGTATATACATTCACTCACGCTCAGATGGCGGCCTCTACAATGCTCAGAGATTGAAGGCTAAGACCAAAATTAGGAGGGTACTGATCAGAGAGTTGCTTTTTGCAGATGATGCTGCAGTTACGACCCACTCTGAGGAAGAATTGCAATGTCTACTATCTGCATTCTCCAATGCTTGTTCTGAATTTGGTTTAACAATTAGCAAAAAGAAGACAGATTATGTCACAAGGTGCACATGGGGTACCATCAATCTTTATTGACGACGCCGAACTAGAGATAGTAGACCATTTTACATATCTAGGATCAGTGGTAAATAGCAAATTATCCCTAGATCAGGAAATCAACATCCGGATTGGTAAGGCAGCAACAACAATGAACAGGTTAAGAAAAAGAGTCTGGGAGAACAGGAAGCTTACTGCCAAAACAAAAGTCCTTGTCTATCAAGCCTGTGTCCTTAGTACTCTTCTCTATGGCAGTGAAACCTGGACAACTTACTCACACCAAGAAAACAACTTAAACAGCTTTCATATGCGGTGTCTGCGAAGAATTCTTGGTATTAAGTGGCAAGACAAAATCACAAATACTGAAGTGTTGGAAAGATCAGGTTGTGTGACAGTTTATTCCATGCTCAGTCTTCGTAGACTTAGATGGATAGGACATCTTAGGAGGATGGATGATGATAGAATACCAAAGGATATCTTTTTTGGTGAATTACAGATGGGTAAGAGATCTCAGGGTCGGCCTCTACTATGATACAAAGATGTGTGTAAGCGGGACATGATTGATACAGGCATTGATAATGCACATTGGGAGCAAGTCGCCGCTGAACGTGTTGCATGGAGGGCAAATATCAGAAATGGAATAAAGTCAAAGGAGAAAATTATTGCAGAAAAGTCACACACCAAGCGTTTGAGACGTAAGATGGTGCATGATGGTGGAAATGACCACGTGTTTACATGCACCCACTGTGAACGGACATTTACAGCGCAAATTGGCCTTATCAGTCACACTCGCTACCGCCATAGTTAAAAGTTATTATGCCTTTTTAAAGCACAAACTATCGTCTGTCAAGACGGCAAGGTGCCAATGAATGGCTCCGCTCACCTCACGATTATTACTACAGATAGACATCTCAAAAGACTGTTAAAAAACAAATCATCCTCAATCATCAGAACTCATTTTCATGTCATGAGGTTATTGGGTAGTTGTTAATGGTAGCCCCATATTGTTAGACCCACCAGCACTCAACTGATGGTGTGGTCAATATACTAGCAGTCACTTTTACTACCCAGTTACTTATTGGTACCCAGTTTATGCTAGGTCAACCTGGGGTTTAGGTCAATTTAAAAATCCCTGCCTCAAGGGAACTCAAACATAAGACCTCCAGGTCAGTAAACAAGCATGCTCATTCATTCATTCAGTAGCATGTTCTTTGCAGAATTTCGCTCCCATAACAACCTTCCGGAAAACTTCCCGGTCATAAGCAAGATGTCCTGCGTCTGATGCAATCATCTCGAGATCACCTGCTACATCCCCGTCCTTGCCCGCATCTTCTCTTTGGCCTTCCTCTTCCTTTCTTCTCGGACATATACACATCCATTATTGTTCTTTCATGACATACCAAGTGACCAAAATATTTCAATTTTCTTTGTTTTATAGTCTTTAGTAGCCTATCTTCTTCAATATTCAGCTCTTTTCGTATGGATGCATTTGTTCTTTTCTGTATCAAAGACATTCTTAGAACCCATTTATAACATTTATATTCAAAACATTTATGCACTGTTCAGCTTCTTTAGTAAGTGTCCAGGTCTCATAGGCATATGTTGCAATGGGAAAAGACACATGATCTTAAAAATCTAATTTTTTTAGTTCCTCTTCTTCTTCTTCTTCTGCGTTCACCCGGATTTTTTTTTCCGGACGTGACTGCGTTGTGCCTGTTTACAGCAGAGCTGCGTTCTTGTGCCGTTAGGCTGACACATCCGACTTCTGCGGGCATTTGTTGACCGGGTTAACCTTCCCAGATTTTTGTAGTTCTATCTGTCCCACTCAGGTTCTGTATTGCCCATACAATTTCATCTAATGAGGGTTCAGGTTATGTCTCTGCTGTCATTGGTTCATGAATCTCATTCATATCCTCACAGTCATTTACATCATACATTCCACTGCAGTATTCCTGCCATCTTTCTATAATTTTTCTAGATTCTGTTAGGGTATTTCCCAACTTGTCACAGATACAATTTAATTTAGGTTGAACATTTCTTGTCAATAACTTCATTTCTTTGAACACAAGCATGCTAGCCACAGCAATATCCTTAAGTATTTGTAGCTGTTCTCATTGTCTAGATTTGTATTAATTTTTGTTCAAATGCACTGAAAGTTTATATATTTGTTTTCCTGATTAGATGTTTTAAAAATAGTTCCCATTCCTTCAATCATGATTATTTCTTTGTGTATGTTAGAAATGGAAGTGCTGTGAAGTATCATGTGAAAGCTTCATCACTAAGTCAAACATAATAAGTCACTGACATGATATTTCTTAAAATAGCTGGAGGAGCTGTTTGGTGATCAGATAAACATCAAACTGGTCTGGCCTGGATGAATTTCCCCACAGAAAAATGTGCTATTTTTGTGTTTCAGATATTTTTTTGACCACTAATTGACATAAAGTACCCATAAGATTTTTTTTATAGATTATTTTATTTCCTGAGCTTCCATAAAACAGGAATATAACAGTATTACTTCCCATTTTGATAATATTTTGTTCCCACTTGTCACTTGTAATTCTGCCTACAAATGTCATGGATGTTTTTTTTAATATGCTCTCCCTGGCTGTCTTTCAGCAATGTACTTTCTTCTTTCATTTCTTGATGTCACTAAGCATTTCTGATACTGCTAACATATATATATTCTTCCTAAAATGAATTTTGAAAAACAAAAATTAAGCACATTTTGCAGTGAAAACATCAATTCATTGGTTCTGGTAGAAAGATGCTAAGGATTATAGATATTCATAACATTCCTTGTCAGTGTATAGAAATGTATATAGAAGATTGATCATCTGTTTAGCGAGTTCCAAGGTTAGTACTCGTAACGTCGACTGTTGAAACAAAAGTTAATAAATTGTTAATAAATATAACAAACAATTTAATTATTAATTTGTTGATATAAACTCCCTCTTCTTCCCCCCACCCCAACCCCTTTCTCTTCCCCCTCCCTTCTCTATTAGTTCCAATGTGCATGTGTTTGAGAATCGCTGTCAACAAGTTTGTGCACTATTTAAGAACCTTCTAGTTTGATCTGAAGGAAATCAGAGCAAAAGGTAGCTTACTTTTTAAGTTGCGAACACATATCTCACAAGGTCACAGTTTGATATAGATAGTGTTTAAAGAAGAAACATAAATGGACTGACCACTTCTACACAAGGATAAGTGCAATGAGAACCACAGGAGAACCCTTTGACGCAAGTGAAATAATTAACAGCGAAAATGGAGAACTAATAAGTGAACAAAACCAAATCCTAATAAGATGGAAACAGTACTTCGAACAACTTCTCAACATTCCATCAGATGTCACAGGAATTCAAGAAACTGACATAGATGCCACCGAAGAACTAGAACCAGACATACTAAAAGAAGAAATTATAGAAGCCAACAGATTAGCCCCATTGAACAAATCACTGGGACAGGATGAAATACCAAATGAACTAATTAAAGCAGCAAGAGAAGTAGGAACAGCTTGGCTACATAGACTATTCAACCATGTTTGGGTAGAACAACAGACACCACGAGACTGGGGAAACGCCATAATTATCCCAATTTGGAAAAACAAAGGCAGCAAAAGAGACTACACACAATACAGAGGCATTTCCCTTTTGAGTCATACTGGGAAAATATTTTGCAAACTTCTTGAGAAAAGATTATGAACTACTATAGAACCCCAGCCCGGGAAGGTTAACCCGGTCAACAAATGCCCACAGAAGTCGGATGTGTCGGCCTAAAGGTCCAAGAACGCAGCTCTGCTGTAAACAGGCACTACGCAATCACGTCCAAAAAAAAAACTCCGGATGAATGCAGAAGAAGAACCCCAGCTAAGCGAAACACAACTTGGATTTAGGAAAAACAAAGGATGCACAGATGCCATATTTGCTCTTAGAAAACTTATAGAAAAATCAATCAAATTCAATGAAACACTCTACTTAGCCTTTGTCGACCAAGAAAAGGCATTTGATCGAGTAGATAGAAACAAGCTGTGGGAAATCCTTAAACAATATGGAATGAGTACACATCTAACAAACCTATGTAGAAGCTTATACAACAACAGTGAATGCATAGTGAGAGCAACTGGAGGACACTCAGAACCCTTCACCATAAGATCCGGAGTATGACAAGGTTGTGTCTTGTCCCCTCTCTTGTTCATAACATATATAGACAACATATGTAAGGAAACAAGCCAAACAGAGACTGCAAGAACACCGCATGACGAGAACACAGAAGAAGAACCATCTGCAAATTACACCTTTAGAGAACTCCTGTTTGCGGACGACCAAGCACTAATAGCAAAATCAGAAGCTGAATTACAAGATCACATGAATAGTCTAAACAAAATGTGTAGGGAACATAACATGAAAATTAGCACAAGTAAAACAGAGGTAATTACTATAAATAAAGAAGAAGAAGAAACAACAATTCACCTAAACGAGCATCCCTTGAAAAAAGTAAAGAGTTTCAAGTACCTAGGAAGTACAATATCATCAAATGGCAAATCAGAAGACGAGATCGAAAATAGATGCAATAAGGCAAACCAACTCACTGGACAAATGACACCAATACTAAAGAACAAACATGTATCAATAACTACTAAGATAGCACTTTACAACACAATCTTCCTACCAACTCTATGTTACCAACCCAAACATGGACAATGACAGAAAAAGAGAAAAGAAAAATCACAACAACAGAAATGAGATTCCTGAGAAGAATACCCAATGTATCAAGAAGAGATCAGATCAGAAATGAAAAAAATCAGGACTAAAGTGGGGGTTATAGCTGCACTAAATTTTATTAGAAGGCAGCAAGTCAAATGGTTTGGCCATGCAAGTAGGTTACCAACTAACAGTATACCACAACAAGCAATGATGTACAGACCAGATGGAAGCAGAGGAAGAGGCTGACCACATAAATGATGGACACAGGGAATAACAGTCCATAGGAATATCAATACATGAAGCCCATAAGTGGCCACTCTCCCGCTGTTTATACTTCACTTTGACACAGCAAGGTACAAGAGGAACATGATGAGATGAGAGATGAGAATCTTTAAATTAAATCAATCACTTTCAGTTTGTTTAAGAGAATGAGGGATGTATGGACTAACCAATTAATATGGGTGTTCAATATGGCACAGAACCAGTCAAGAAAATGACAAGTGATTGGCTATGTAGGCACTAAAAGCGATGGGTACTGTAACTTAACATAAATATAGCATGAGGTACTTGCTACCATATTCTCCTTGTACCTAATCAGGAAAGCAGATAGTGATAGGACAGTACCTTCATGGCTTAGACCTGTCAACTTGAAGCAGACAGTAGCTGTTCATTGAGCCCTGATTCCTCTCCCACTGTCAGATGTGACACCTGGTGCCAATTCTATGTGGTGTGTCAATATCAATAGTGAAACTGGAAACTGTCCAGGATGCAGGCGTGGGCACATTGTGCAAGAAGTTACAAGCAAATATAAACAAGCACAAAACTTACATTTGTTTTCCACTAAATATTAATCTCTGTTGTTGTGGAGGAATCCCTTCCTTTTCTTCAACCCGCTCTTTGATTCTCTCAACCTGTGGTCAGATACACAGTACCTTGCATTGCTAAAATCATGTAATTAAATGTACACAGACACGATGCAATTCTGCCAGTAAGCTAGTTTACTTTTTGATTTGCCAGAATACATCCCACAAGATCACACTGATACTAACAAGACATTTCAACACTTCCATGTCAACTTTACATATGTAAGATTTACCTTCTTATCAGATTTTGTTGTCATGAGTCATAAATATATTCACATCTGCATCCATCCTGCATCCTGTCTCCCCATCCACAACACATCTGCTTTCCTTATTTCCTGTCTCCCACTCTTTCCCATTTCGGCTTTCATAATGTTGTATGTTTCTATCTGTTGTATATTTATATACAATTTCCTGCCTCCCCCTCCATACCATGTTCATTTCTAATTCCAATACAATATTTTGGCTATAAAATGTTGACAGCAAGGCAGCTTACTTTTTAAATTGCCAGCACATAGCTCACAAGATTAAAATAGGTGCCACGAAAATATTTCACTTCATTCATCTTTATGTAAGGAAGACTTTATGTAAGCTGGTCTCTGTGGCAATGGTGTTGCAGACGTGATACGTAATGATGCTTACCCGCTTTAGAAACGCAGTGGTGACCGATTTAGCAGCAGACTGTGTCGCACTGGTTTTAAGTGTTGGTATGGGAGCCGGTCATTCAGAAAGCAATGGCAAACTACTGAATATCTTTCCAAGACATCAACAATGGCAGTAAAATGCCAGTGTTGACTGCAATGTCCTGTAAAGGATAGTGACTTTAAAAAAAAAGGAAGACTTATGTGAATTGATTTATTTGGTTGTTTCGGGATTTGAGCTTTAAATATTGAGCACAACCCACTACTGGCAATGCTGATCCTATTCTGGTATGAACCTAAGGCCTATCCACGTCAATGTGGAAGCACTAGACTCGAGTTTCGCTCTTGTTTGAGCTCGTCAGTAGTGCATATCCTTGACCGCACCCGGAAACATACCTCGGATCGCTTGCGTGTGAATCGGGTGTGTAATCACTAGACCACGCGGCACACGATGGACACGGCCAAATTATCACAACAGAATATTACAACGTCACCCATCGTAGGCTGCAGCTTAAGATTTGCCTGATCGCGGCGACTGACGCCCGTCAATCGATGTGGACCCGAACAATCAGGTCTTCTCACTGGCAAGGCACACCAGGCCGCCTAAAGTCCAGCGAGCAATAATCAAATTTATTTATTTGGTTGTTTCGGGATTTGAGATTTAAATATTGAGCACAACCCACTACTGGCAATGCTGATCGTATTCTGGTATGAACCTAAGGCCTATTCACGTCAATGTGGAAGCACTAGACTCGAGTTTCGCTCTCGTTTGAGCTTGTCAGTAGTGCATATCCTTGACCGCACCCAGAAACAAACCCTGGATCACTGGCATGTGAAGCGGGTGTGTAATCACTAGACCACACAGCACACGCTGGACACACTTATGTGAATATTTGTCACTAGTTATAAGTTTGCAAGCTAACAATTCAGTTATTTTCATATTACATTCTTATTTTACCTTTGTTTGGCAGCCAAATCCTGCTGCAGTTCATATTTTATCATTATTCTCTTAACATGCCTTTAGATGCAACACAGACAAATGTACGTTAGTTCATTCAGTCAGCCATGATCATGTCAGCCACTATTATTATTATTTCTATTAGGACTTCAGCTCAAAGGAGGTAATCAAACAGTCGATCCATCCATCATGTGCCATGCCGATAAGCGTAGGCAGTCATGTTCTGCCATCTCACTCGATCACCAGAGTCGTGGATCAGCTCCATGTTTCTGTCTCGACCATGCCATGTGGCCATGCCATGTGGCCATGCCATCCAGGTATTTAATTCTTGGTCTTCTCCTTGGTCTGTTCCCTTCAATCTTGCCAGTTGTCACCAAGTTCTCCAATTCATTTCTTCTCATAAAATGCCCAAAAAATTTTGACTGTCTACGTCTAATGTCTAATCAGTTTACGATCTTCATTTGTTTCTTGAAGGACTTGTTCATTGGTTTTTCTATCTGTCCATGGTATTCTTTGCATTTTTCTCAGAAACCACATTTCCACAGCCACCAGATGTTTTTCAGCTTGTCTGCTCATTATCCACAGTAGATATCACATGTGAAATAATTACATGTCTTGATGAGGTGGGGTAATCAGCTTCTGATCTTACTGTTTGTTTATTTCACAAATTAGAAGCAAATTAAGCAGTTTTTGTGATTAGTAAATCACAAATTTATTGTGTGCTGATCAACCCCCATTTTTGGCAACAGGTTCTAAAGCAGGTGCTGAACTACCTTAAAACATCAAATTGCTAAACAGGCACCTGACTATGCATAAATTTTCTAAGGGCAGCCGGTCATCTCACCTTATCAAGATAGGATCTAATAGGTATATATTCATAGTTTCATACTCTTTTTTTTCCGCATATGCTTTACAGGACATCGCTGTCAACACCAGCATTTTACCGCTGTTGTTGATTTCTTGGCAAGATTACACTCAGTAGTTTGCCATTGCTTTCTGAGCAGCCAGCTCACATATTCCACAAGTCACAAACACGGCAAGAACCGCTACCAGTTCTCGTGTGCTGCGTTACCCTACATGGATAAACAGGTTTATGGAGAAAGTCGTTTAAGCCAGGGAGATCGGCTCATACTTCTATAGCAGTATGAAATACAAAATGTATGGTGAAGTAGGTCAATACCAGCCAATCAAGAGAGGTGTGTGGCAGAGATGTGTACTCTCCAAACTTATTCTCTCTATATAGTGAAAGTATTGTGAACAATTTGGAAATGAGAGGACTTTTCATCAGAAGACATTAACACTAACAATATAAGATATGCAAATAATACAGTACTGATTGCAGATAATAAACAGTATCTGCAGCATTTTATGGATGTGGTTATTGCACACAGTGAACAACTAGGGTTAGAATTAAATTGTAAGAAAACAGAAATTATGGTCATTTTCCACACAAAAAGGCATACTACAATGTAACGTCCAAGTAAATGGGAAAATTCATAAACAAGTGAACTGGTACAATTATCTTGGAGCATTCATAACATCTGAAGGAAGATATATGTCTTCTTGAGTTTATAGCAGCAGTCATCTTGGCAAAAGTAGTATATTACACAGTGGGAAACATACTAATAAAAAGCTGTCAGAGCAGTGAGAAAAAGAGTGCTAAAGAGCTATATAGAACCTATACTGCTGTGTACATCTAAAATAAGCAGACCAGCCGAGAAACATATGGCAGAGGACATGTGGTTTGAGGAAAATGCTAAGAATATCATGGATGAACAAACATAAGTGACTGTCCTTCAAGAAACCAATGAAATACATAAATTCATTAGAGAAATTTAAGTCAAGATTTTTTGGGCACCTTATGGGATAATTAAGCTTAAAAACTTAGTTACAATTTGCAAACTTGGTGAAAAAAGAGCAAGGGGATGCCAAAGAGATAAATACCGGGTTGACTTGGTGCCACGGCACAATCAGGACAACAATACATGCCAGATTCAAGATGTTAGTGATTGTGTGTGATGGTGAATCATGAGATGGTCCGCACTTATCGGCATGGCACATGATGAAGGCAACATACACTTCAAGTTTATCTTATCATATTTTTTTTTTTAATTTTGCAAACATAACTAGACACTCCAAGGAAACAGAAGCAGAACAAGTGAAGAAAGTAAAATTGACTTTTCATTTACCTTATCTGTTGGTTCAATATCTATTTCTATCTGAAACAAAATAGGAAAATAATCATTGTTTTACATTATTCATGACAATCAACTACAAACACATGACATTAAAAACATGGTAGATACTGCCGTCAATGTGTCACATGACAGGTCTTCACATGAATGTCAGTATATTTACACCCTATATTTTTATGTGAGTTTACAGTCTATGTACGAGGGGAAGTCAATAAGTAAGTCACAAATGGCTGCATAAAAATAACTAAATATGATAATAAATTTGAAACCAGTTTATTTTTATACATACATTGTCCCTTTATTTCTCAACATAATTTCCACCAATGATGCACTTATCCCATCGTTTTATCAGTCCTGACAAACCGGCTGCATAGAACTGAGTGCTCTGTTTTCTAAACCACATTTTCACTTCATTTTCAACTTCGGCATCATTCGCGAAATGTCTCCCGCCAAGGTGGGTTTCAGTGGATCAAAAAGGAGGAAAATCACTAGGGGCTAAGTCGGTGCTGTAAGGTGGATGTTCCAGAACTTCCCATCTTAGTTGGTTCATTTTCTCCTTTGTTAATCAAGCCGTATGTGGTCTGGCATTGTCATGAAGAAGCACCACTCCTCTTCTGCAGTCCTGGACGTTTTCTTCGAATTGCATCATGAAGCATCAGAAGAACTTCACAGTACGATTCAAAATTCACATTCTCATCTTTCTTCTTGAAATTGGTTAAAAGCTTCTTCTTCTTCTTCTTCTTCTTCAGCGTTCCTAGCCATTGAGGTTCTTTGTTGCAGACAAAATCTGTCTCCATTCGTCTCTCTGGTTGACCTTCTCTTGCCAGTCGTTGATTCCAAGTGCTTGTAGGTCTGTATATATATTATCTCTCCACCGTCTTCTTGGTCTACCTCGGGGTCTACGGTCATTTATTTCCTGAGTGTAAGCGAGTTTTGTTTCCCTATTATCTTCCATTCTTTCTATATGCCCCAGCCATTGTAGTCTATTAGCCTTTATGATACCAGTGATTAGGGGGACTTAAACAGATCATAAATGTCTTTGTTACTTCTTCTTTTCCACTCTCCACTTTGTGTATCCCTAATGGGTCCAAAGATGCGTCTTAAAACTTTGTTCTCAAAGATTTGTAACAAGGCTTCGTCTCCTTTCATTGTACTCCAGGTTTCAGAGCCATACAACACAACTGGTCTGATCAGTGTTTTGTATATTGTGATTTTGGTGTTACGAGATAGTGCATTTGATTTTACTAGATGATGTAGTGCATAGTATATCTTATTTCCAGAATTGATTCTAGTTTGTATTTCTTCCCTTATGATGTTGGAGCAGTTGAAGATTGTACCGTATTTGTATGTTTCCGTTCTTTTAATGGTCATATTATCTATTTGTATGTGGCCAG
The DNA here is from genome assembly GCA_963921405.1 of Cepaea hortensis. Taxonomy (NCBI): domain Eukaryota; kingdom Metazoa; phylum Mollusca; class Gastropoda; order Stylommatophora; family Helicidae; genus Cepaea; species Cepaea hortensis. The sequence goes on from OY992889.1 coordinate 68,518,772, forward strand.
AGTTTTTAGCCATTCCTTCTCTTGAAATTACCATATATTCTGTCTTATCTTGGTTGATAACCAGCCCCATCTGTTGGGCTTTTTCGTTTAAGTGAGTCAATATTTCCAATGTCTTTTGTTCATTTTCGCCTATAATATCTATAGCACTCCCCTATAATATATAAAAGCACTCCTTGATAATCCCTGAACACTGTTAGAATAACCTTCCCTGCTGATAGCGTAACCTTGAATTTTTGGACACAAGGCGAAGAAGGATGTTTCCATTGCATTGAAGCACGCTTTGATTCGGACTGGTAGTGATGTACCCATGATTCGTTCCAAGTAACAATCCTTTCAGCATGTCTTCGCCTTCATCTTCATATCGACAGAGATGATGCAAGGACCGGCCAAATCGGCTCATTTTGTGTTCCTCCTTCAATTGTCTGGGTACCCACCTTGAGCACACTTTCTTAAATTTCAATTGATCATGCATTATGCTGTATGATGAACCATGTGAGCACCCTATTGCAGATGCTACAGAGTCTATCGTTACTCGCCTGTCACCTCTAATCATCTCATCCACGCGTTGCACGGATACTTTTGTTGCAATCTCAACAGGGCGACCAGATCGGATTTCATCAACAATTTTAGAGCGTCCTTGAGAAAATTTTTCTACCCAGCTATGCACCGCTTTACAGGACAAACATTTGTTAGCATAAACAGGAAGCATTTCCTTATGAATGTCCTTTGCAAGCAGCAAGCAGTCCTTTTGCCCACAAAAAACGCACAACAGACGTTGCTCTTTGGCTGTACACTCCGTAAGTACAGTCACCATTTTGTTTATGTGCTGCGCATGCTCATGAGACACCTAGCACAACCTGACGAACAAGAATATAAAGTTCGATGTTGCTGTCACCTAATGACACCTGTAGAAAACACCAACTACATTTACCTGCCATCCCACATAACTGTGCGACTTACTTATTGACTCGCACTCGTAATTTTACTTTGTTTGTATCTGTATGTATGTTTACAGTCTATGTTGGCTAGTTAGTCAACAGATCATCCTCACTTCACATCCGTAAGTGATCAGGTCCTCTCCTCAGTTTCTCACTCAGCATGTAGTGACTGATGACACTAGTCCTGTGTGTGTGTGTGTGTATGGAAATACCCTGCAGTGTAGGTCAACAGTTGACATTAAAACAGTTATCTTAGCTCCCCATCACAATGACTATTCACTGTGTTATATCCCTGACATAAATTATAACATGAAACTATTCACTTTGTGTAATACATGAGCCAGCTCCGTGGCCAAGTGTTACGGACACGATTCGTAATCCCGTGTATCCGGGTTCGAAACACAGCAGTGCTGGTTTAAAAAAAAAAAAAAAGATATAGGTGCCGTTCGTTCAGAAAGCAATGGCAGACTACTGAAAGTAAAACTTGCTCAGGACACGATTCGTAATCCCGTGTATCCGGGTTCGAAACACAGCAGTGCTGGTTTAAAAAAAAAAAAAAGATATAGGTGCCGTTCGTTCAGAAAGCAATGGCAGACTACTGAAAGTAAAACTTGCTCAGGAATCACGAACAGCCAAAAATGCTGGGGTTGACTGCTTTGTCCTGTGATGGACATACAACTAAAATTTAATACCTGATAGTGAAGATTACAGTAATAAAATAATAATAATATAAACAACTTACAAATATTAAATTACAGAGGATTGGATAGCTATGGCTGCTGCAAGACCTGGCATCAAATGAGTTTCAGGCCTGATGTAAATAAACTTCATAGCACGGAGGTTTCATATTCACAATATTCATTTCTGTGTTGTAAACAAGCAGGCCTGAACTTTCCTATTCAGTCAATTAAGTCCATATATCTAAAGCTGGTTAATACGTGTTAGAAAATTCTTTGTGGATAATATAATATTGAACTGTATAATGTATAATCTTACCTCCTTGCCAGTAAGAGTCTGAAAACAAAAACAAAATAACAAGTTATCCTAAAATAACAATTTATATATGTGTGTGTGTGTGTATTTAAAAAAAGGAGTTTAACAGGCAAGAGGATCTTCTTCATAGCATCAGGTTTCAATCCCACATGGCTCGGTCTCTTTCCACAGAACAGCCCACCAAAAGCATCACACAAAGCAGTAATTCCATCGATTACTCCCAGAAGTCACTAAGAAAATTGCATTCATGAACCAAAGGACGGAGTCTGAAAATGAACCTGTTACTTTTGACGCCACAGGGATATATATCAGAACAATCTCAGAGGATTGATACTTCCCTACTTGACTGTAACTAGACAGTGTTTGAACAAGTAAATAGATTAGTTAGTTAGTTAGTCAACAGAACATCCTCATTGCACATCGAATCATTCAGTCCATAAGTGCTCGGATCCCCTACTCAGCAAATCCCGCAGCGTGTAGCGGCTCACGACACCAGTTTTGTTGGTTTATTACTCTTCTTTGGCTTCCTGCGTAGTGTTCTTGTTTGGCCACACCTCTTTTAACTTGCTGTTCTCGCAGCCTGACCTTGGTTGTAGATTCCCAGTCATCACTTGGTTCTCGTAAACGACTTACTTCTCGTAGAGCATTCAGAATGTCTGCTTGGTCCATGGCTCATCCACCTTCCACAGTAGCCTACCTGCAAGCCTGTCAGCTTGCTCATTCCTTTGTACGCCAGCATGCCCTGGCACGAAGATGAATCTAATCTTTGCCCGCCAAGAACGCTCCAGAGACAGCAGCCACTCTCTTCGGACCCACCCCATCTCTATCCACCTGAGCATACTCATTGAGTCACTAAGGACACAAGCCCGATTGAATGTCTGTGTCTCGAGCCATGTTATGGCTTTACTTACTGCCATGACTACCATAGTCAGGCTGCATGTGGTCAAAGCAAAAGCGCCTGACTCTTCCTTCATAGTTTTCCCTCCGGCCTGAGCTGTAAAGGCCTATGAACTTCTTACTCCTCGGACGACCGACCCATGCGTGTAAATGACAGCATCATCCTCTAAAGAATTCTCGAAGATCAAAGCCTGTACTTCCGCCTCCACAGCAGCTGGATTTTCTTGTCTGCATTTCCTGTCTAGTCAGATGCACACTGAAAAGGATGTACAGAACTCTGTTGGCACTTGTACCCACTCCTCGCCAGGTTCTAAGTCCTCAAGTGAACACACCTGCTGAAGAATGTCTTCGGCTTGACCCATCCACGACTTTCCTATTTTTAACCTGCTGCCTTTATTTTCTCGCTATGCAGTGGATGTTGTGTGTTTGCGTAGACTCTGAGATAGGCACGAGCTTGACAAAGTTGTATTCTGTCCCTCATGGTTTGAAAATCAAGAAAGTAGCGCATCGCCCTGCATACTGTATCTCTTGTACATCCAAGAATGATGCACATGGCTTCATTCTGTATCCTTTCCATCCTTTCTATCTGCTTATGGCTGAGAGTCAGGATCGCCATAGCATACTCCAGAACAGAAAGGACCAGCCCCTCGTAAGGAAGACATAGATGGCGCTGCTCACAGTTTGCCGCAGCCATCACCCGCATCGCAGCCAAACCCCGCTTGGCCTTTGTTTTCAGCTATGTGCTCAGGCTTCGATCAAATCGTATCGCTGGGTAATTCATTGTCTGCGTTCTTTCCACTGTCTCTGAACAAAGATTTACAGTTGGTGTTGGGGTGTTGAAAAAATATGGTTGTTTAAAGAGAACCATGTCACTGTTGCCTTTGTTGGGTTGACCATTGCCCCAGCTTCAACACACCAAGTGCTTATGCGATTGAGTTTGGTTTGTAGTTCTACAGCAACCTGATCTCTATCCTTACCCTGACGATACACTAAAACATCATTTGCATACGACAATGTCCTCCCCGGTGCTATGATTTGCTCGCTGGTGATTCTCACAGTATAGGCATTGAACAGTACCAGAGATAATGGTGATCCCTGTGATAGGTCAGAATATATTGTTGTTGGTTCTGAAGTCAACTGCCACATCCAAAGACTACTTTCCATTGGAAGAGGGCAGCAGCGATCCAGCTAAAGAGGAAAGGATTTATCTTTAGTTCAAGAAGCTGAAGCATTAAGAAATCCACTGGTACTCTGTTGTAGGCGTCCTCAAGGTTAATCGCTGCAGCAAATGTTTCAATGCCTGAGTAGAAACCTTCATAGACATCATGGGCAAAAACTGCTGCATTGGTTCAGGTTTCTCGTTTTGGACGGTCCCCTCCCAGGGTAGGTGGGAAAACATCTTGCCTCTTCAGCTGGCTTGATATTTTTCTGGCAAATAACTTCTCCAGACACTTTCCTATTGTGTTCTGCATGGTTATTACTTGATATCCCTGAATTTTTGTGTTATCTTTGCCAGGCTTCGGCAAGGGAATCAGACAGCTGTGTAACCATTCCTCCTTGATGCTAGCACTCCCTATACTGTTGTTGTACATGTCTGCTAGTTTCTCTAGTTTGTTGTCGGTACACACACTGATGTCGTCATATCTTATGCCATCTGGCCCTGGAGCGCTGTTTTTTCATTGTTGAAGCACAGCCTTGATCTCTTTCACTGTCACTGTCTTCATCCGAAATGTTCTGGGCCTTGCACCTATCTGAGGTAACCTCCTTGGCAAGATTTCGGCCTCTCATGTCTGTCTGGTTGCTTTGCTCTAGATAGCGTTGGAAGAGGGCTTTGCCCTTGTTCTCGTCAGTCCTCTGCCAGATGAGGTCAGCACCTTGGAAGTCAGGAATACTCTTATTCTTGACTACCCCACTCATGCTTTTATGTAGTCGCCAGAACAATTTCAGTGACTTACTCTTTGACATACCTCTGCCCATTTTTCATTTGAGGACACTTGGGACACTACTTGTCGCACAGACTGAGAATCAGAAGCAATTGCTTAGTTAATCTGAGTACCAGTTAGCCACCGTAAAGCAATAGTGATTGCTATCATAGATTGCTTTCACTTGAAGTAGTTTACTTTTGTGTGCATCTCTCTTTTTCTAAGTGCATGCAGGGACTAGGATGGGCAACTCTGTTCTTCTTGGCGTTTTGCCATTTCCTTACAGCTCTACACTTATCCACCCAGACCTTTTCCACCGCAAAATTCCACCAAGATGGCTGCTCCCAGCTTTTTTTCCTGCCATGAAGCTTTCTGTGCTTGTTGCGCCTTATTTTACTCACCACTGCCATGTAGTCAATAAGAACGAGCTGAATTAATAGTAATGAGGAAATAGTAACATGCTCCATGAAATCGTGGGAGAAGATGGAACACGCAGAAAGGTTTAATAGAATTCAACATTGAGACACGGAAAACGAAAGTGAAAGTAGGTTGTCATCTCGGGAATCCAACATGAATATCGGAAGGTAACGCCACGGTGAAGAACGTCACGATGGTAGTCAAGCTAGGGATGGCAGTTCAAGAAGGTTGGTTTTCAATGGCAGCTATAAAGATAATGCAAAATAGTGTTGGCAGGCTGACACTGGGCATCTCAATAGGCTTGGGCAGTCATTCAGGGATCTAGGCTGAGGGCAGAGGAGATCTAGTGACGGCGTTTGCTGTTCCAGTCCGCCATGCAAGGTGGAATGAATGGCCAACTAAAGTAAAGTTGTAAGTTGGCTTAGTTCACAAACTAACTGTGGTATTCTGCCACAAAGACTTCTTGGAAACGATGGTTGATCATGAAGAATTAATTATTATATTTAACTCACAGTTGGTACACATTTAAATTGGAAACGGCATCTACACTATGATGTGATAGTAGCCAACTGCATGAGAAAGACATTATTATTGAATAAACAATTGACCTGTCGAGGACGTCCAGTTGTTCTTTTGTGCAAGTGACTACTCATTGTGGTTTTGTGAGATTGCCATTTCATCAAAACGGGCTGTAGTTGATGTATGGCAACCACATCTTGCCCTGTACTGTCATACTGGAAAGTCTTTACTGTTGACTTGTGCTGCCTGGTTCTGCCTTTCTCCACAAGTGTGTCAGAGTTACCAAACTTTGCCCTGGGGGGAGGGGGGGTGATGAATTTTGATTTCCCGCGCTATTTTTAGCGACCAACGACTCACTTCGTTACCATGTCTCGTTAGATTTGATTTATTCGAAACCAGCGTGGTACGACGTCTGGGGAAACTACTCTGATATTTGCAGTAGAGGTCCCTTTGCTAAACTCCAAGAGTTTGAGGCCGAGAAACTGTTTTTTCTTGAATTTCTGGAAGCTTATTTACGAATAGTAAGCTTATTTGTCTTATAACTCCTGAAGTATAACGAAACCTTAAACTTTTGTTGCATTTTTTAACCCCCCGTTCAATTGTACATAAATGTGAAGAGTTTCAACAATGCTGGTGTTTGCTGGAGTTCAGGAACAAATATTTAGCACATGAAAATGAGATATAGCCGTCATAACACAAAATTCAAGATGGCGACGCCTATCCAATACAATAGTACTAAACTATAGCGGACCTGCATTTATTTATAATTAGAACTGGTAGTTTAACTACTAAAATTAAACAGAATACAAGTGTCATTTGTAGCAGTAATGTATCTGTGTACTTGTATAATATTTCAGCATTTGACATGACTGAAAATAATTTTGAAAGCCAGTTTTCAGACCCGTCTAAACCTGTAAGGAGTACTTTTTTTTCTAAGCTGTGCAGCAGTACATAATTATTTAAATGTAAATACAATTCTGTAAAATAAGTTATGTTTTTTTTAAAGTTAGTATTTAATTATTAATTGCTCACTTTTAGGTACGGAACAGTTAAGTTTAGTTTCTAAACTAAAAATAGTATAATTATAGAGCAGAAGTAGAAATAAATTATTATTATTAGCGAAAGTCACTGCTTAATTATGCCGCAGTTGCAAACTTATTTACTTACATTAAAGCGTGATATTTAATCAACAAAAGAAAGCTGTCACAATGCAATGGGTGCATCAAGACAATGTGAGTACATTTTTATGAACTGTTCTTTCACTAACGACGAACATTTCATTAACGACGAACATTTCACATGACATTTATTTAATATAAAGGGCAGCTACTTAACTGTTAATTAGGTCACCGCACATCCTATCGAAAAGTTGTAAAAGTCAAGTGCATTTTTCTCAGAGACTTGGAGACTCTCGTGCTTTGTGCAATGCTTTCAGCCCTGCGGAAAGAGACCGAGCCATATGGTGGGATAAAACCCGGTGCAATGAAGTCGATCATCTTGATCCTGTCAACATTCTATCGAAAGAGGAATGTGGCTTTTACTTTCCTGTTACCAAAATGCACAATAAAGTATACATCTTGTCAGGTTTGTTAGCGATGTGACATACTTTTAATGAATAATAAACAATTGGCGGCCATTTTTAATTGTTAATTAGGTCACTGCACATCCTATCGAAAAATAGATAATACGTCAAGATGCCAGTTTTCACTTTCCTGTCTGTGGTTTAAATAGCCATTGTTGTTTAAATTAAACTTGATCTTTCGGGAACAGTTTATTTATTTTTAAGCCGATTGTTGAAAGTGAGAGTTTGAGTAAATTATATGTGATATTAAATTAATACTGATTATATGATAGTTACATCTTACATGGTCATGGGGGTTCCTGTTGAGGGCAGAATGTTGTTAAAACAGTGACGTTTCACTCCACAACCAAGGATGTGTCCTAGAAGGACATGCAAGGTTGACCAGGAATTAAGTCTCTAGGGATTAGATATCAAAAACAGGAAATACGTTTATTGGGATAAGCAAGAGCATATTTTAAAAAAAACTGGAGCAAAATTGGCAGGGATGAGAGAGGGATGAATCCATGTCTACAGTAATTGAGGATTTTGTAAAACATTAACAAATAGTTTTGGAGACATTGGTGATGTGTTGTTTTAATATTTTAATCTTTGGTTGGACTTTGTGTTTATTGGTTGACAGTGAGGCAGGAGCATATTTGAATGTTATGTTATGTTTGTTCTTATAGTCTTTTGAGAGACTAGTTGCCTTCTGCAACAAGTAGCATAAGGATATATTTGCCTCCCACAGGTTGGAGATTATGGTATATGTTATCTTCTACCAATAAGAGAGTTCATAAACAAACACACGTATTGTTTGGCACTCATAGAAGTAGAAGGAAGAATAGGGTTTGGGGTTCCCTAATTGATATTTATGTGTAATATCAGTAGGAAATGAGGTTGTTTCTTTCTACCAATAGGAGATAAGGTTATATGTTATTCTCTACCAGTAGGAGATAAGTTTACATTTGTCTCCCACAAGTTGGAGATTCATTATATTTATACGTTATCTGCCAGTAGTCCTCCGAAGTCGGAGGGTGTCTGCCTGTACGGCGAGAAACCACCAGTCTGCACACCAATAAACCAGACATGGGACAACGGAAACTCACACAAACCTCAGGTCCTGTAAGACATCACACTGATGTTGGACAATAGGATGCCTTCATCCGACATACAGGACTTTGCGTTGGAGCTCAAGCCAATGAACACAAGCAAGCAAGTTAGGCCTCGCCACGCCGGACGCAATGATATTTGGTACTATGTTGTCCGTTTAAAAATAAACAACCAACAGTAATATAGAAGGCAGAATGTCCCAGCTTCCAATTTATTGAGCCGCGATAAAATCTCTCCCATTACTTAGGACCTCATTACATTTCCTGGTTTTAAATCACAACACAAAAATATTCATAACTCCGCTTAGAATTAACGTACACTATTCGTTAAGATACCGTTGGATTCTTCTTGTCAAGCTGTATCCAACTGTTATGATTTCATAAGTAAAAACCCCATTTTAAAATATTCTCTGTATATGCTATATATATATATATATATATATATATATATATATATATATATATATATATATATATATATATATATATATATATATATATGCTATATATATATTAGTTATATTAAATATTAAATATTATATAATACATATCCAGACCTACAAGCACTTGGAATCAACGACTGGCAAGAGAAGGTCCACCAGAGAGACGAATGGAGACGGATTGTATTTGCAGCAAAGAACCTCAATGGCTCGGAACGCTGAAGAAGAAGAAGAAGAATATGCTATGCTATTACTAGCAAGTTCCATCGTGCCGCGACCGGAAATGAAAACCGAAATCATCTACGGAATCATACCGTAGATGATTCACTTTGTCCCGGAAAATACTATCTAATTTACATGCATTCTTTCGACGTCATTCATTCATTCAAATCTCAAGTGACATAACACACGTCATCCTGGGTTTTCCAGGAATGGTTTGCCTAATATTCCGTGCACAGCGATTGGTAGCCCCGGCTACATACAGCAACATTTGCAACCAAACGGTCATATGAAAACTGACTTCAAAAATATGTTCCGTCATGTTAAATGATTAAAAAATAGGGTACTTTTGCTTTTATTCACCCCAAACAAAAGGGAATCCCAGGGTATGACGTGACATCCAGGGCTTCCCTGTGTTGCGCCGAACATCCAGGGGGTTTCCGTGTGTTGCGCCGTAGCTCGGTGCGCAATTCTATGCGGCCGTGTACGCTATTCTTTCATACACACAACCCTAACCCTAATCCTAACCCTAACCCTAACCGGAAAGTGATTTGCAGGACCGATGCAAATGAGGATCGAAGGGAGACAGACACTCACACAGAAACGGGTTGCCACAGCCCCAAAGAAACAACACTGTGGTGTGGGGCAATTGAAACGCACTGACACGCACTCCAGCCGAACACAGGGAGATCACCGTCGGCGCTAAATATAGCTCGTGACGCTAAATATAACTCACGAAGTTTGTTTGGGGTGAATTAAAGCAAAAGTACCCAAAATAGTACAAGTATACAAATAAATTATATTAATCTTTAAAATTGTATTCACTTTAACTTTAGCAGTTCAAGTTGCACGTTTTGAGTGCTACAAAGTGTAGCGCAATCGATATGCGCAGCCGTCATGACCCGTGGGTTTCCAATTCACAAAGACGCATCTTCGCAGAAAATCTGTTTTTCAACCACAATTCAAGCAAGTTTAGCGATGAAAATATGCTGATTCCGGGGCAATATTTTATATGGCAATTAAAATTTACATTAAACAAAGACATCTATTGTATCCATCGATTCCGATACGCGATCATTCCGCTGCCTCTGTGGGATGCGCTCCCCGGCAGTCGGCAGCTCGCACATATCCATAGAGCACACTGTTTTCATAAATATCCAGTTTCTTAGTTCTATATCATATTTTAGTTCGTAATGTTTAATAGTTTCTATTATATCACCTAATAATTTTAGCGAGTTCCATCGTGCCGCAACCGGAAATGAAAACCATAATCATATACGGAATCATACCGCCTTGGTTCACCGTGTCTCCCAGTTCGCGCTAGTTAAGACCATGCATTCTAGTGTGCAAAAGAAAAATTTTTTTAATTTTTTATTTGTTAACTCTAATAGCAACCATACATCACTGCAATAATAATTAAGTGGCGGCCATTTTTATATGCTAATTAGATAATGTTGCATACTATCTAAACAGGATATAACACATTACGTGCATTGCATTATTCTGCAGAATAAAAGATACAACTTGCCAGGGTTTAAAGCTAATATAAAGAATGCACGTAATTAATAAATATAACAACTAATTGGCGGCCATTTTTATATGCTAATTAGATAACATTGCATATTATCTGAATTGAATTGGCACCTTGCCGTCTTGACAGACGATAGTTTGTGCTTTAAAAAGGCATAATAACTTTTACCTATGGCGGTAGCGAATGTGACTGATAAGGCCAATTTGCGCTGTAAATGTCCGTTCACAGTGGGTGCATGTGAACACGTGGTCATTTCCACCATCATGCACCATCTTATGTCTCACACGCTCGGTGTGTGACTTATCTGAAATAGTTTTCTCCTTTGTCTTTATAAGGGGTGTACCGGATTTTGGCTCCGGCTCCGGCAAATCCGGAATCCGGTCATTTTTACAAATCCGGCTTCGGCTCCAGTCTAATTTTGCCGGATTTGTGTTAGTTAGTTAGTTAGTTAGTCGACAGATCATCCTCGTTGCACATCGGACCATTCAGTCCATAAGTTGCCTAGTCACGTGAATTTTCTGTACATGTTTCATGAGGCCAAGCCGAATTTTAGGCAATAGCACAATAGCACTTCCGGTTTACTAATTCTCGCTGATGTAAATAAGAATTTTAAGAAAAAAACACTCATTTTGAATTTTAATGGTGCATTACTTCATGAGTTTGTGGGACTTGAATATTTCTTATTTTCGTAAATTTCTTTGGTCTTGCCCGTAAAATAAAATGGCATCAAAATCTAAGTCATACAGCGCCGTTTGGGATTACTTCAAGGTTAAAGACGATGATTCAGCGAAGATAATATGTAAGTTGTGTGACAAACAGTTATCGCGTGGATGATCAGATCGCCCCCAAAGACTTCTCAACATCATCAATGCAAACCCATTTGCGATCGATGCACAGGAAAAACTATGACGAAATGATGGAAAAGAAAGCATCACTGGAGGCCAGTGTATTGGCGACCACATCTATGATGAATCTGGGACCGTGGTTGCACAAAGCAAGCAGCAGTACCCAGCAGTCAATTGTGCAGGCATGGGACCGGGCCAAAATTTGGGACATCAACAGTCCCAATGCTAAACGCATTCATGCTGCCGTAGCCCGAATGATAGCCATAGATATGGAGCCTTTTCAAGTAGTGGAACGGCCAGGTTTCAGAGAGTTGATGCATACAATGGAAAAAAGGTATGAATTGCCTTCAAGAAAGTACTTTGCTGAACATGTCATTCCTGACATGTGTAAACGTCTGAAGGTAAAAATTGCAGCAATGATATCTGACACTGATTACATATCATTCACAACAGATACGTGGACAGCTGAACACACCACTCAGTCATTAATGGGCCTCACTGGCCATTGGTTAACAGACTCCTTCCTTCACCGCAGTGTAGTCTTCCATTGTACTGCATTTGATGAACATCACACGGCCACAAACTTGCTTGCACATTTTGAAATGATGCTGGATGAGTGGTCAATTGCACGTGAGAAGTGCCATGTTGTTGTGAGAGACAATGCATTCAACATTGCCAAATGCTTTCGTGATGGCAGCTATTCAAGTGTTGAATGTTTTGCACACACACTGCAGCTGTGTGTGCGTGATGGTCTTTTGAGTCAAAAGTATGTTGCTGGCATCATCAGTATTGGAAGAAAATTGGTAGGACATTTCAAACACTCTTTTTCAGCAACCAGTCGTTTGCATGAACTTCAAAATGAATTAAACCTACCACAACATCAGCTTATCCAGGACGTGACAACACGATGGAACTCAACGTTCTATATGCTACGACGTCTGTTAGAACAACGGCGCAGCATCAGCCTGTACTGTGTTGAAATTGATTCGGTAACTGGGCTAACGGCACAGCAGTGGGCAGTCACGGAGAATGTGGTAGCTACTTTGGCACTATTTGAAGAAATCACATGTGAAATAAGTGCAGCTCAGGCATCAATATCAGTTGTGATCCCATTAGTGAAAACACTCATGGCTTTCCTCCAGAAAGAAGGTAGTGATGCTGGGATCAAAACTATGAAAGCAGCCCTGCTTGAAGCTGTTAGCAGCAGATTTGCGGACATTGAATCCAACAGTATTTACACCTGTGCCACACTACTGGATCCTCGATTCAAGCTGTGCTTCTTCTCCGAACGTAGTAGAAGTGAATCACGAGCCCATCTGCTATTAGCAGCTAACTCCATTATTGATTCAGCAAACACAGTCAGTCCACAGGATCCATCAGCTACTAGTAGTAGTACTAGTGTTTTGACTTCTGTGAGCACTGCCATACAGTACGAGTCCAGCCTATGGAGCTGTTTTGACACAATTGTCGAGGAAAATCCCACCACAGATCGTTCTGCAAGTGCCGCGAAGGCAACAGCATTAACACTGAGGTGACACAGTACCTGTCAGAGCCACTTCAAACTCGACAGTCAGATCCAGTTTCATGGTGGCATGCCAATAAGCAAAGATTTCCAAGTATGGCTAGACTGGCGCAGGCATTTCTTGCACCACCACCTACAAGTGTGCCATCAGAAAGGCTGTTCAGTACTGCAGGAGACATTATCACTGACCTCCGTAGTAGCCTTTTACCACAAAATGCGGGGACATTGATTTTCCTGAAATACAACTCGTCCCTTCTTGACTCTGAGAGTTCAACTTCACAGCCATAATGAAGACTGACTGACTGAAATAGTGAAATTACTGAATGAATGTATTTCAATAAATTCAATCTGTTCAATGTACTGTTGTGAGTTGTAACTGAGCTGCCAATTTGCCAACTGAAAACAATGTGAAAACTAAAAACTGAAACTGAAAACTAAAAATTAAAATTACTAAATTAGCATTATGTGCTTATGTATTATGTTTCATCTTGAACTTATGGAACTTAATATTACTTAATTACTTATTCTAATGTAAATGTAATTATTTTACATTTAAATGATTTAATATGAGTATATGTCATCATTGTCATGTCTATAGTAATGAACTGCAGTAATGAACAGTCGAGTGACTCCACTCACCTAAGTCAAGTGATGTAGTACGTTATTTTATTTTAATTTTTTTATTTGTAAATTCGGCTCCGGCCGGATCTCACTTCATAAATCCGGCCAAATCCGGCTCCGGCCGGATTTCAAAAATTTTAATCCTGTATAGCCCTAGTCTTTATTAGACTAAGACAATTTATTAGACTAAAGACATACTATCTAAACAGGATATAACACGTTACATGCATTGCATTATTCCGCAGAATAAAAGATACAACTTGCCAGGGTTTAAAACTAATATAAAGAATGCACGTAATTAATAAATATAACAACTAATTTGCGTCCATTTTTATATGCTAATTAGATAACGTTGCATACTATCTAAACAGGATATAACACGTTACGTGCATTGCATTATTCCGCAGAATAAAAGATACAACTTGCCAGGGTTTAAAGCTAATATAAAGAATGCTCGTGGTAATTAATTAATATAACAACTAATTAGCGGCAATTTTTATATGCTAATTAGGTAACATTGCATACTATCTAAACAGGATATAACACGTTACGTGCATTGCATTATTCCGCAGAATAAAAGATACAACTTGCCAGGGTTTAAAGCTAATATAAAGAATGCTCGTGGTAATTAATATAACAACTAATTAGCGGCCATTTTTATATGCTAATTAGGTAACATTGCATACTATCTAAACAGGATATAACACGTTACGTGCATTGCATTATTCCGCAGAATAAAAGATACAACTTGCCAGAGTTTAAAGCTAATATAAAGAATGCATGTAATTAATAAATATAACAACTAATTGGCGGCCATTTTTATATGCTAATTAGATAACGTTGCATACTATCTAAACAGGATATAACACGTTACGTGCATTGCATTATTCCGCAGAATAAAAGATACAACTTGCCAGGGTTTAAAGCTAATATAAAGAATGCTCGTGGTAATTAATTAATATAACTACTAATTAGCGGCCATTTTTATATGCTAATTAGGTAACATTGCATACTATCTAAACAGTATATAACACGTTACGTGCATTGCATTATTCCGCAGAATAAAAGATACAACTTGCCAAGGTTTAAAGCCAATATAAAGAATGCTCGTGGTAATTAATATAACTACTAATTAGCGGCCATTTTTATATGCTAATTAGGTAAGGTTGCATACTATCTAATCAGGATATAACGTATCGTGCGTTGCACGATTATACAACTTGCCAGAGTTTAAAGCTAATATAAAGAATGCTCGTGGTAATTAATTAATATAACTACTAAGTAGCTGCCATTTTTATATGCTAATTAGATAATGTTGCATCATATGTAAAAATAGATGACATGAGCGGTTAGGCTTCGCTACACCGATCGCAATGATGGGTATGGTTGCTAGGATGTTCGTTTAAAAATAAACAAGCTATGCTAAAAAGAACATAAATTTTGATAACTTCTGCTATGACCTTGAGCTGGATACGAAAAAAAGATGCCCATAGGAGATCTTTTGTCTCAATTTCTGCGTTGACAATCACGACACTCAAGCAAAGTCAAAGATGCATATCTTCGCTTCTAATTGACATACATGCATCATCTTGGTACCGTTAGATTCGATTTCTCAAGGCCTATCTTTCGGTGGTGGTCTCATTAGTAAATACTCAAATTTAAAATCGTGATAGAACTAAAATAAAAGCACTTGAACACAATACTGTGAATACACATAAATTAATAATAATAATATTTAATAATAATTAAATATAATTATTATGTACTTACTAGCAAGTTTTCAGACAAAGACTTACCTTTACTTTGATCAACATTTGGACTATTAGAACAGCACTGTCACAACACTAGAATTATTATTTTTTTTTAGAAGACTACACTGCTATTAATATTATTATTAATACTAAACAATTGGAACCATGTTCGCCTTCTACAAACAACAAGTTTATCAAAAATTGAGACTAACAATATTTGACTTCCGGTTCCAGTCTGGGCAGGGGTGCAAGGCTGCCAATTTGGCCATTTTTAGCCGATTGAACGATAATTCAGCCGATTCAAAACTACATTTGCAGCTTCATCATCACCTTCTCCTTCCACTTTTGACATCGAGCGGCGTGGGGAAGAATAATTGACCTTTCAACGCCCGATAGTTGACACTGGATAGTGTCATTCTGTTAGTTAGTTAGTTAGTTAGTTAGTTAGTTAGTCGCAGTTCCAACTTCGCAGCAACGGGTCGTCCCCATAATGCACCGTTCCTGTGCCAGTGAATATCACACACAATGCTCCCCACTGCCCAATGTGAAAAGTGGAAAAGACAGGAGTCTCGACAAACAACAGCCCGCACAGATACACTGTGATCTGTGCATAATGCCGCCACCAGAAATGTCAACACACCAGTCCCCCACGAAACACCCTGTTCATCTCTGATGGAATCGGCAGTCATTTTCCCATCTGAATGTTTCCTAGATGTTCACCCACACAGTCCACGAAAATACAGTTCATCGCTGATGGCAGTGGCAGTCAACCAGAAGCCCAGCAGCCACGCATTTCTGCATAAGGCAAAAACCGGTCAACTCTCGGACATAGCCACCTGCCATCACTCCGAACATGCAGTCACGTTCCAAAAAACCTCAGGCAGATTCAAAAGCATTTCACATGAAACACAGCTCACAGTGTCGCGCCACGCACTCACTCAGTAGCAGGGCGACGGAACCACCAAGCCTCCTTAGTCGCCTCTTACGACATGCATGGTAGGCTACAGTGTTGCTATTCTTTGCTTCCCTTATGGGCCCCGGCAACACACTGGAGAGTGTCATTCTGTGTGATTATGCAATGTATTTGATGTCGACAATCAATTTCCTCTCGGGATTCCCCTTGCTCTAGCTTTGGTGTAGCTCTATAGTATGTCCCACAAAGAATGCCTTCATTCACGATCAATTATTTTGAAAACTGTCTGTTGCATCGTTATGAAATTTTTCCAGCCGTCTTATATTTACCCCCACCCAAGGAATATGTCTTTGATAGGTCCAAAAACAACTTAAATCATCGAAAGCGGCGACATTTCTTTGATGTTTTGCTGAACAACTAGTGATTTCTCGCTAACAAATTTATGTTTACAGTAATGGACCTCCGCCTATTCAGATGACAACACAAGGCGTATCCGGATTCGTATGGGAGTGGGTGCAATGAAAGAACTAGCTTAAAAGTCGACAGGGTCGGCTGCATTGCACCGGGTTTTTATCCCATATGGCTCAGTTTCTTTCCGCAGCGCGGAAAGCGTCGCACAAAGCACGAACTCCGTAGCTCCAGCGACGACCCTCGGGAGTCTCCGAAAAATGCACTCGTGGAATGAAGGACGCGGCCTGGAATCGAACATACAACCTTCGGAGCCCGAGTCAGACGGCTTGATCACTTCACCACGGAGAATCCTGAGAGGGGTGCAATGTGTAATATTAGTAAAGACAGAGAATTTACAGAGGCATGGGGTAAATAATCTGTAAATTAACAGGAAAGTAGAAGGAATATATTTCTTACCTTATTTTTCATTTCCTTCTTGTTTATTCAGCTGCTGGTTAATAAAGTGTACACAAGTATTCATGTTAGCTTTTTATATTGAGTTCGTGAAAGCTTCCAAATAGCTGTATATATGTGCGTATGGAGTGACCAGAAATGATATCGCAATTTAGTCATCATGTTTCCATTTGTAAGGATCTGTTCAGCTGTCTGTGTAGTTTGTTCACACGTACACATGGGTGACAGACCCGCTTTGAGTCTTCGTGACAGACAGACAGACAGATAGATAGACAGATAGATAGATAGATAGATAGATAGATAAATAGATAGATAGATAGATAGATAGATAGATAGATAGATAGATAGATAGATAGATAGATAGATAGATAGATAGATAGATAGATAGATAGATAGATAGATAGATAGATAGATAGATAGATAGATAGATAGATCCCCGCCAGGAGCTGGGCGAAGCCGGGCCTTGTCAGCTAGTTTATTTATATAATCACGTTTCATGAAAGAACCCCCATTTGGAGACACCTCTGAACAATCCCATTTAACTTCGCGCTGTTTGTGCCAAAACGAAAACCACGAGAAAATTTCAAATAAAGCGGGGATGTGTCTTGTTGAAGCTGTAATACTGTGGCAAACGCTCCCAAGGAGGCCAAGGGAAACGCTTTAAAGACACTCTGAAAATCTCACTGAATGCTTTTGGAATTCATCATGACACCTGGGAGGCTGCAGCCAGAGACCGAAATTCGTGGCGTGCATCATTACGCAAGGGTGCAGTCATATGTGAGGCAACCAGGACTGCAAGAGCTGTGAAGAAAAGGCAGGACAGAAAAACCACAGCAGGAAATCCTCCTCCAGAAACGTCAAGCATTCTTTGCCCACATTGTCAAAGAACATTTCGAGCCAAAATAGGCCTTATCAGCCATCTTAGAACCCACGGCTCCATACCTTCAACCACACTGGATGACATGAATGGTCATCATCATTCTTGATGGACAAACAACAATACTGTTACAATGATGGACTTAATCTCAGACATGTAAATTATATACCGCATATAAACAAACTTTGAAATCTGCTGTAAAATCTCCAGAACAAAAATTGTTTTGATGGGTGGACATAATGATAAGGTTATATACTAAATCTCATAATTTTCCCTCAGTTGGTTACTGAGATATTGATGTTTATATTGCGGCAAACAAATGTGGACATAGGCCTACTATAGTATTGCTAACTTATGGTGGTGCATTCATTCTAACGAGACGAGACCTCAGAACCATTCTAACGAGACGAGACCTCAGAACCATTCTAACGAGACGAGACCTCAGAACCATTCTAACGAGACGAGACCTCAGAACCATTCTAACGAGACGAGACCTCAGAACCATTCTAACGAGAGACGAGACCTCAGAACCATTCTAACGAGAGACGAGACGTCAGAACCATTCTAACGAGAGACGAGACCTCAGAACCATTCTAACGAGACGAGACCTCAGAACCATTCTAACGAGACGAGACCTCAGAACCATTCTAACGAGACGAGACCTCAGAACCATTCTAACGAGACGAGACCTCAGAACCATTCTAACGAGACGAGACCTCAGAACCATTCTAACGAGACGAGACCTCAGAACCATTCTAACGAGACGAGACCTCAGAACCATTCTAACGAGACGAGACCTCAGAACCATTCTAACGAGACGAGACCTCAGAACCATTCTAACGAGACGAGACCTCAGAACCATTCTAACGAGACGAGACCTCAGAACCATTCTAACGAGACGAGACCTCAGAACCATTCTAACGAGAGACGAGACCTCAGAACCATTCTAACGAGAGACGAGACGTCAGAACCATTCTAACGAGAGACGAGACCTCAGAACCATTCTAACGAGACGAGACCTCAGAACCATTCTAACGAGACGAGACCTCAGAACCATTCTAACGAGACGAGACCTCAGAACCATTCTAACGAGACGAGACCTCAGAACCATTCTAACGAGACGAGACCTCAGAACCATTCTAACGAGACGAGACCTCAGAACCATTCTAACGAGACGAGACCTCAGAACCATTCTAACGAGACGAGACCTCAGAACCATTCTAACGAGACGAGACCTCAGAACCATTCTAACGAGACGAGACCTCAGAACCATTCTAACGAGACGAGACCTCAGAACCATTCTAACGAGACGAGACCTCAGAACCATTCTAACGAGAGACGAGACCTCAGAACCATTCTAACGAGAGACGAGACGTCAGAACCATTCTAACGAGAGACGAGACCTCAGAACCATTCTAACGAGACGAGACCTCAGAACCATTCTAACGAGAGACGAGACCTCAGAACCATTCTAACGAGAGACGAGACCTCAGAACCATTCTAACGAGAGACGAGACCTCAGAACCATTCTAACGAGAGGCGAGACGTCAGAACCATTCTAACGAGACGAGACGTCAGAACCATTCTAACGAGAGGCGAGACGTCAGAACCATTCTAACGAGACGAGACGTCAGAACCATTCTAACGAGAGACGAGACGTCAGAACCATTTGATTGCCATATTTTTCTATTACCTCTATCCCATTCAACTTCAGAAGAGAAGTTATAATTTGAACCCATCCCACAGATTAATAATCCTGTGACTAAATCAGTCACATTTCGGAAATTAATCTGAAAAGGATTGATTGTTATCCATATGAGGTAATTAATATTAATAATTGTTGGCAGTTCATCCATTTGATCTTCCGTCTTTAGATATACGAGGGGAAGTCAATAATTAAGTCACAATTGGCTGTAGAAAAATAACTAAATATGATAACAACTTGAAACCAGTTTATTTTTATACATACAGTGTCTCTTTATTTCTCAACACAATTTTCACCAACATTGATGCATTTATCCCATCGTTTTATCAGTACTCCCAAACCGGCTGCATAGAACTGCGTATTCTGTTTTCTAAACCACGTTTTCACTTCACATTCAACTTCGGTGTCATTCGTAAAATGTCTCCCGCCAACGTGGGTTTTCAGTCGACCAAAAAGATGGAAATCGCTAGGGGCTAAGTCGGGGCTGGAAGGTGGATGTTCCAGAACTTCCCACCTTAGTTGATTAATTTTCTCCTGAGTTCATCGAACCTATGTGGTCTAGCATTGTCATGAAGAAGCAACACACCTCTAGTCAGCAGTCCTGGAAATTTCAATCGATCATGCATTATGCTGTATGGTGAACAATGTGACCACCCTATTGCAGATGCTACAGAGTCTGTGGTTACTCGCCTGTCACCTCTAATCATCTCCTCCACCCGCTGCACAGATGCTTCTGTTGCAATCTCAACAGGACGACTAGATCGGATTTCATCAACAATTTTAGAGCGTCCTTGAGAAAAATTTTCTAACCAGCTATGCACCGCTTTACTGGACAAACATTTGTCAGCATAAACAAGAAGCATTTCTTATGAATATCCTTTGCAGGTAGTCCTTTTGCCAGCAAAAAAAAAAAAAAAAAACGCAAAAAACCACGTTGCTCTTTGGTTGTACACTCCGTAAGTACAGTCGCCATTTTGTTTATGCGCTGCTCGTGTGCATGAGACACCTAGCGCCACCTGACGAACGGGAATAGAAAGTTCGATGTTACTGTCACTTAATGACACCCGTAGAAAACACCACCTACAATTACTGGCCATCCACATAACTGTGTGACTTACTTATTGACTTGCCCTCGTATATGGCACAAGGTACTGATCCCACTGTCTGATAACATCATTTCTTACACGATCTCGGATAGTTCAGCTGGCAGCCCTTCTCGGGCATCACATCTCACAGGTGTTGATTTTACGCAAGTGTGGTTTGGATAATGTATTGGTAGCATAAGGTTGTATGAATATTTTAGTTTACTTCTTGACGTTTTGCCGGCTTCCTGGCCTAGAGGTTAGCGACTTTTATCAGTAATCTCGTATACTCTCGTAAGTAACGTGACGACGGTGAGAATCAGCAGTGGTTCGAAAGTAGTGAATAAGTACAAAAGGCTATTGTTTTTTGTGGTGGTTGTGGAAATCGATATTCCACCACAAAGGGTGATAGCTCCTTGGTTTTTAAAAAGTTGACATGGTCTAGTGGTCAGAGTAGGTGTAGCCAAGTGACCCCTTAAATTATAGGTACATCTAGTATACAACATTTAACATAAAACAGCCAAAATAACAAACAATTCAAGTAAGGTATATAATAATTTTAATACAGAGACAACATATATAGACAAAGTTATACATTTTTTTGGGCTGAGAAGTGTGGGAAAATCTGGAAGGTATTACTGGGAAGTTTTTTCTTTTGCGGTCGACGAAGTGTAGAAAATCTGTGAGAGGGTGGCGCGGCTCATAAAAGACGTGAAGGGGTGCATACGGAAAAGTCATTAAGTAACGGGTTGTAAAAAAGTGAGTGGTGTGATTATTCTGAACTGTAAAACATTGGGGTGATATGAACGGTTGATTATCACATTGTCGTAGTAGTGGTAATAGTAGTAAATATGGTGAGTATATGGTCTGTAGAGGGTCGTATTCACTATTATCTGAAAACATTGAAAAGTAAAGATCGTCGGTTGTAGCTGGTATGGCGTATCATTAGTTGCTTAAAGTGAGTAATAATGTGGTGGTTAAGCAGTGGTCAAGACGTGGTCACGTGAGGAAATTTTAGGAAAAAGTAGGCGTAGTCATATGGTGATGATCAAAGGGTGGTCAATCAGTGGTCAAGTAGTGGTCAAGTGAGAAAATTTTAGAGGAAAGTAGGTGTAGTGACATGGAGATGATTATAGTGATCGATGACGTGGTCAGCAGTGGTCGCGTAGTGGTCAAGTGGTCCAGTGACCACTTAAAATCTAGAGGAAAGTACGTGTAGTGAAATGGTGATGTTAAAATAAGTAATGACGTGGTCAAATAGTGGTCAAGTAGTGGTCAAGTAATGGTCAAGTGGTCGAGTGACCACTTAAATTGTAGGGGAAAGTACGTGTAGTAAAACGGTGTTGGTTAAAGTGATCGATGACGTTGTCAAGTAGTGGTCAAGTAATGGTCAAGTAATGGTCAAATGGTCGAGTGACCGCTTAAATTGTCGGGGAAATTTGATAGTGACATGTTGATGCTCAAGTGGTGGTCCAATAGTTGTCAAGTAGTGGTCAATTTGTCGAGTGACCACATAAATTGTCGGGGAAAGTATTGTAGTGAAAAGGTAGTGGATTATTGGATCAATGACGTGGTCAAGAGGTGGTCAACCAGTGGTCAAGTAGTGGTAAAGTTGTCGAGTGACCACTTAAAACCTAGAGGAAAGTACGTGTAGTGAAACGGTGATGGTAAAATAAGTAATGACGTGGTCAAATAGTGGTCAATTAGTGGTTAAATGGTCGAGTAACCACTTACATTGTAGGGGAAGTGCGTGTAGTGAGACGGTGTTGGTTAAAGTGATCGATGACGTGGTTAAGTAGTGGTCAAGTAATTGTCAAGTAATTGTCAAGTATTGTAGTGAAAAGGTAGTGGATTATTGGATCAATGACGTGGTCAAGAGGTGGTCAACCAGTGGTCAAGTAGTGGTAAAGTGGTCGAGTCACCACTTAAAACCTAGAGAAAAGTACGTGTAGTGAAACAGTGATGGTAAAATAAGTAATGACGTGGTCAAATAGTGGTCAATTAGTGGTTAAATGGTCGAGTAACCACTTACATTGTAGGGGAAGTGCGTGTAGTGAGACGGTGTTGGTTAAAGTGATCGATGACGTGGTTAAGTAGTGGTCAAGTAATTGTCAAGTAGTGGTCAAATGGTTGAGTGATCGCTTAAATTGTCGGGGAAATTTGATATAGTGACATGGTGATGATCAAGAGATGGTCAAGTGGTGGTCAAGAAGTGGTCAAGTGGTCGAGTGATAACGTAAAATCTAGAGGAAAGTACGTGTAGTGAAACGGTGATGGTAAAATAAGTAATGACGTGGTCAAATAGTGGACAATTAGTGGTTAAGTAGTGGTCAGGTTGTCGAATGACCACTTAAATTGTAGGGGAAAGTACGTGTAGTGAAACGGTGTTGGTTAAAGTGACCGATGACATGGTCAAGTAGTGGTCAAGTAATGGTCAAGTAGTGGTCAAATGGTCGAGTGACCGTCATGGAGATTTGATATAGTGACATAGTGATGATCAAGAGATGGTCAAGTGGTGGTCAAGTAGTCGTCAAGTAGTGGTCAAGTAGTGGTCAAGCGGTCGAGTGACCACACGTGCCTAATGACTCAACCGATCAAAGATGCCGATCCTTTCAATGACATGAATAACGATACACACGGAACACATGCTAATGACTCATCCGGTCAAAGATGGTGCAGCATCCGGTCACAGGGGTAATGGTACATCTGAGACACGTGGTTAAGCGGGATACTACAGAAAAAGGGTGTCCTATCGGTTGTCGAGCCAGGGAACCTAACTCATGATGATCACCGTGTATGGGAGTGATTCTACTACATCGTTAACATTGCATCCGAACGCTAAAAGGGTCACCCTTCTCTCTCGCTCACTTTCTTTTCTGTATCCGTGTAGTCCTAGTGTCACCGAGTAACACCAAAGGACACCCTAACATCAATACAACATAAACCGGTCTCGAAACCCCCATACGCGCGTGTAAACCAGTGTTAGTAATGGAAAAGGTTAAATCACACAAATTTAACCTTTTCCATTACTAACACTGGTGTGTATCTATGTCTCGTAAGAAAGAGCTTGTTGTGTGTGATTTATATAATGCTCTATTTTCATTGGGTTTTTCTTATGCGATCATCGTTAGTTAGTCTGGCAGTCCAAGAAATTCAAAATCATTCGTTTCAGGAACTCCCATCTCTGTTGTTTTTTGTTTCAAGTTATTCCTAGGGGTGATGGTCGATGACCATATTCGTTGTCTAGAATAACGCCAGTAGGTTAGGAGGACATATGCTTTATCTCTATTAGGTTGGAAAATCTGCCTAGCCAGCAGAAAATCGGCTGTTCTGTAATCAAAGAGAATGTTAGTGTTGTTTTGGTATGAAACGTTGAAAGTCGGTTAGCAGATGTGGTAGATGGTATTCAATGGCTCAATAAGGCAGACGTGGTTTTAAGAAAGGCCGACTTCATAAAAGACACTGTTGGTTGGTTGCAGACTTACCGCTATTGCGGACGTGAAATGCTAAGTGAGCTAGTTGTGGACACCGTAAGAAATGTTGTTTAGCTAGACTTCGAGAAAAACCCTTGTATTTTTTTAAAGAGAGGGAACAATTAAAGGTTAGTGTAGCAGACATTATGGCATTGAAAGTTGAAGATGGCAGGCATGGTAAATGGTTCCGTGATGATGAATACCTAGATGATATAGAAACTATGCCAGGTGAAATCACAGAAGACCTTAACATAAATGATGTCAACCGTCATGCGTGTTTCATTGGAGCTCGTGTACAGCGGAGGTTTGAAGATCTTGGTGATATGACATGGAAAAGTTATGAAGACATCTACGAAAGTCAGATATTTTGATGGTAGAAAGAAAGCAAAGTGTGTAAAGAGATGCATGCGTAGTCTGTAGAAGGGCTTCTTTTGCAGGGTACGTTGGAATAGTAAGTTAAATATTTGGGTAGTTTAAAAGAGGGAAAGTGGTGGCGTTGCTAATTATATAGTGTGAATGTCCTTTCAGATACAAGTTCAAGACACTCTTGACATACCTACGGAACATACATAACAGGTCTCTAGGTGACTGGTTTGGGGGTGGTGTAATACGGGGTTATGTTTGTCATAAGTCGGGATGCCCCACCGGCTAGATGAAAATCTTATTCACTGGCGAGCAACCCCAGATAGTCAGAAACTGACTAGGGACAAAATCTATATGGCTGAACTACAGATTAAGCCCTGAATATCCAACGTACAGCTCTAAGTGGCTCGTTACAAAATTGAAATGAACTGAGCTGAATATTCGCCAAGGACTAGGAAAGAGAAGGTTAGCTAGGGTATATTTTTAAGTCTGAATTAAAGTTTAAAGACAACTATCCTAGTACAGGTTTTTCTCCCTGACTGCTCCTTTCTTTGGTGTGTAAGTGAACCCCCACCAATGTACACAACAACACGTATGCACAATTGGAATTAAAATATAACGAGAGAACTATGAGTTACAAGACTACAACATTTATTTACTAATCATAGACATCTGATGGTCTTCAATATGGGGATGATGAAATCATATAACATATTGTCATGAGAAACATTACGTAACTTTACTTGTTACTTCATCTATCTGGAACTGTGGTCCAGATCCCCACTCTCCAGTAGACTCAAAAAAAGAACAGCTTGCCGGTATTCTGACGATCCTGCCAGTCCTGACACTCCTAGTCGTCACTCGTTCTTGAGATCTACAACATAGGTGCTCCTTGTGAGAGCTTGAAAGAAAGTCAAGAATGTGTTATATCAGTTCTACATCAGCGCAATCCTAATTAAAACATATCATAACACAAACATATACAATGACCAGTCTGGCCAAGTTTATCTTCCAGCTCTACTGTGTTCACCATCCTCCTTCTCCCTACTGTCTTTAGTCTGGGACGGGCTTTTCAATTGTCTCACACGCCTGTAATGATTACATTTCTGCCGCCCCATGTCCATGTCGCTAATACAGAAATCCTGTGTCGTACAGCCACTCCGTCCAAAGTTAGTTTAGCAGCTCACAGGGTCGGTAATGGTATTATAATAATGCCTGATCATCCGGGCTTACAAGCCGGGACCAGTAGCTGTGCCAGACTTCCGTGAATTACCCTCCACCATATGATGAAAAAGGTTTAGCACCATATACCCCATAACACTTGTGGGTAATGTCTGTACCATTACACCTCTGCTACAAATGCAATCGATGGTTAGTGTGCCAATGCGCACACCATAATATAACACTTCATATTGATAGGCTTGCATATGACAAATCAATATACCAAACATGAAATACCCATAAAATAATTAAACTAGACATATTATGATACTTTAACATAATAGCATAATGCACTAGTTAGTTTGTAGGTATACGAAATTACACATACATACATCCAACATATCCGTAAACATTATATTACTTCAAGATGGACATCTAATGATACTCAACATAATAGCATCAGGCATTATTCATGAGTACTAATATTATATAGCTACAAAATGAGATATACAACAAGTCTAATTGAAGTTACCACTTAGTTACTGCTGTTGTAAGAATTAAATAAATAGTCAGTTGACTATATTCTGTACAACAAATGCACACACCAAAACGAGACTAGTCTAGTTTAGAAAGAGATGGCAAGCATCTGCTACGACACCTCAAGTATATCTAGACAAGACCTGCCTTCCATAAGTTTCTACTTCTCAGAAGAGTAGCACTTACAGCACAATGATATTGAACACAGAACTCAGAAAGAACACTCAAGTAACCTATGACAATGATAGTTCTTGCAATAACCTAGATCAGATATAGACTGAAAATCACTAACTAAGAAATAACTTTTGTAGTGAAATCTAACATAATAATCATGCATATGACTACAGAACATTGAGATAGTTCCTACCTGTTCTGAAGTCAGACTTAATCTAAAAGGAAAAGGTCTATCGTGGGTTTTTATACCTAGCCTAGCAGTAGACACTTATCTCCCAGGAATTCCATTCCTAAATTCTTCTTATCTCCTCCTGACGTTAATTGCAATTAACTCCAAGTCTGTCCAGTCATAAAATTCTTTCTGCATGCACACTAGCCTTCACACCTGTGGGTCTGAGAATTATTAGCCCACTGAGTCCTATCAGTGATTTCACCCCTTGCGCCTCTAGTCTCTACCAGATGGGGTCATCCATCGCGGTTGGGCGATTTCCTAGCTATTCTTATCAGGTGTCATGTCAAGGGAACAATTAGGTTCTCATGGTCAACAGCCAGTTTACAACTCTGTTGGTAATCCAGGTTTGCTTGCGTCATGCCTGGTTGGTTTTAATTACTATTCAGTCCCCTGAGTCTGCCCTCCCGTCTGGCTGGATTGATAACCTCTGGGGGTGACCGGTACTGGTGTCAAATTAACTTCCCAAATAGAAAGCCATTCCTGGTGGTTTGTTTACTTGCAGGTTTTGCAAGCTTACGTCAAGACAGTATAGCCTTGAATATAGAGAAAACGGTTTTGTTCGTCTGTTGATCCTCTACATGGCCCATCAAAAGTGAACCGAAAATTGTTCTGGGAAGTAAAGGCTGCCAATTCGTGACAATGTTAAGAAAAAAGATGACCTTGGAAATAATATCATGTTGATGAAAACCTCTTTAATAGGGATATGTTTATTGTTCGTAGGGAGGACACCTTTGATGAAGATATTGTGATGTGGAGCTGGTGGTAGTAATATCTTTATTTGCTTCATTAAGAATACTTATTATATCAGTGATAATATGTTATGTGACTTCCTTCTTTCCTTGTGTGTCATAACAATGTAAAACTTAAAAGTGTACATTGTAAATGTAACTATTAATTCCTGTTGATATAATGACAAAAGGAAGTATTTGTGATGCTGGCTATGTTAAACGTTGGTGGTAATGATCTGAAGTGTTTTTAAACACATGTGTCATTGATCTATGAGAGATGCTGTTATGCGCATGTCCCATTTCACTAACAAATGTTCCTACATTTTTATAAGTTAGGACAAGTTATTTATAAGTTTGTTTAAAATATGTCTTTACTTGACCAATATTTTTCCCATTTAGCTAACACAGTTTCCTACTTCTTGTCAATTTGGTCGATGTATTTCTGTATTTGGCCAACATTTCATTAGTTTGGCTGACGTGTTTTCCTACTTTTTTATTAGTTTGACCGAGATATGAATAAATTTGGTTGATATATTTCTTTACTTGGTCAATATTTTTCCCATTTGGTTAACTTTTTTTTTAAATACTTTGCCATACATATTTCTTGGTTTGACTCTCATTTATCTCAAATTGATAAACATTTTTCTTACATTGCGGTACATATTTTTTAGTTTGTCTGTACTTTTTCTTAATTTAGCCAACGTTTTTCCTAGTTTGGATGACATATTTCTTACTGTGGCCAACAAATGTTCCTACTTTTTATAAGTTTGGTCGAGACATTTATAAGTTTTATCAACATTTTGGTTGCTTTGGCTGAAGTGTTTTCCTACTTTTTATTAGTTTGACAGCAATATGTATAAGTTTGGTTGATATATTTCTTTACTTTGTCAGTGTTTCTCCCATTTGGTTAGCAATTTTTCCTACTTTCCATAAGTTTGGACTAGATATTTGTATGTTTGGATGCGATATTTCTTTACTTGGCTAATATTTTTTTCCCTTCGGTTAACAAATTTTCCTCCTATCTTATATGTTTGGACGAGGCATTTCCTATTTTGGTCAACATTTTCCCCATTTTGTTAACACAAGTTTCTACCTTTCATAAGTTTGGACGAGCTATTTCCTGTATTTGGCCGACATTTTTCGCATTTGGGTACCAAAGTTTCCTACTTTTCATAAATTTTGAAGAGCTATTTCTTTACTTGGTCAATATTTGTTTTGTTTTTTCACATTTGGTTAACAAAGTTTCCTACTTTTTATAAGTTTCGGCGATATATTTCGTTACTTTGTCAATCTTTTCCTACTTTTTATAAGTTTGGTTGCGATATTTCTGTATTTGGCCGACCTTTTTCCCATTTGGCTGACAAATTTTCCTACTTTTTATAAGTTTAGTTGAAATATTTATAAGTTTGGTTAAAATTTGGCCAAAATTTTCACATTTAGTTAACAAAGTTTCCTACTTTTCGTAAGTTTGAACGATTTATTTCGTTACTTGGACAATATTTTTCCCATTTGGCTAACAAATTTTCCTATTTGGCCAAGATTTTTTTCTCCATTTGGTTAACATATGTTTCTACTTTTTATAAGTTTGGGTGAGATATTTCTCTCTTTGGCCGATACTTTTTCACACTTGGTTAACAAAGTTTCCTATTTTTCATAAGTTTGGCGGAGATATTTTGTTACTTGGTCAATCTTTTTCTCATTTGGCTAACAAATTTTCCTACTTTTCATAAGTTTGGACAAGATATTTCTCCCTTTGGTCGATACTTTTTCACACTTGGTTAACAAAGTTTCCTATTTTTCATAAGTTTGGCGGAGATATTTTGTTACATGGTCAATCTTTTTCCCATTTGGCTAACAATTGTTCCTACTTTTCATAAGTTTGGACAAAATATTTCGTTATGTGGTCAATATTTCTTTTTCTATTTGACTAAACAATTTTCCTACTTGGTTGATATTTTCACAATAGGTTAACAAATGTTCCTACTTTTTATAAGTTTGGACGAGATATTTCTGTATTTGACCAATAATCTTAATACTTTGTACAACATATTTTCTTATTTGACGATTGAAGTGGTACATAGAAGGTGTACTTTTGTCTGGTTGTGAAGTATGGCATTGAGCAGGCACACTGAAAATAAAATATATTGGTGTTGGAAATAGGTTTCTGGAGAAAGATGTAATGACACATATGAACACATAGTGAGGTAATGAAAGTGTAGGTGTCTAATTTGCTATGTGATAACGTCGCTGGTTATGACAGCGGACACGTGACATGTCATGTTACATGCATTGCCTAAGGTTGAGTCGGGACAGTTTGTTGTGTTCTTGTTTAATATTATACATCTGTTAACGTGCACTGACCACTCGTCGTTGTATGACCCGATAGCTGTTACGTATTTATACGAATTCACCGACTAGCATCGGTGATCACATCTCTGCACTACGAGTATTAGAAAGGCTTAGTCGGACACTGTGATGACTTGTTTAAACGCGCGTATGGGGGTTTCGAGACCGGTTTATGTTGTATGGTGTTACTCGGTGACGCTAGGACTACACGGATACAGAAAAGAAAGTGAGCGAGAGAGAAGGGTGACCCTTTTAGCGTTCGGATGCAATGTTAACGATGTAGTGGAATCACTCCCATACACGGTGATCATCATGAGTTAGGTTCCCTGGCTCGACAACCGATAGGACACCCTTTTTCTATAGTATCCCGCTTAACCACGTGTCTCAGATGTACCATTACCCCTGTGACCGGATGCTGCACAATCTTTGACCGGATGAGTCATTAGCATGTGTTCCGTGTGTATCGTTATGCATGTCACTGAAAGCATCGGCATCTTTGATCGGTTGAGTCATTAGGCACGTGTGGTCACTAGACCGCTTGACCACTACTTGACGACTACTTGACGACTACTTGACCACCACTTGACCATCTCTTGATCATAACTATGTCACTATATCAAGTCTCCATGACAGTCACTCGACCATTTGATAAACTACTTGACCATTACTTGACCATGTCATCGACCACTTTAACCAACACCGTTTCACTACACGTACTTTCCCCTACAATTTAAGTGGTCATTCGACAACTTGACCACTGCTTGACCACTAATTGGCCACTATTTGACCACGTCATTACTTATTTTAGTAAGGCGCCTCCTTCCCTCCGCTAGCCTACGGGACACCCTTGGGCAAGGTGGAGTACCCGTTTAGCCCCCCGATCAGGGTTACGTGAAGCCATGGGTACAGGTGGTGGATGAAGATGGAGAGCAGCCAACAGATAGTTGTAGGTTATGGTCTCCACCTTCACGACGGTAGGCAGAGGATCTCTTTTTTGAGGAGACAATGGCTACGGTCACTGACCAGTATGGTCACTGCTAGGAAGGAAAGCAATGGCAAACTACCTTCTTTACACATGCCAAGAAAATCATGTTGTGTGAAATCACCCCCGGTTCAGACAGCGTCACAACAGAAATGATTAATGCTTTAGAAGAATATGGAATAGATCAAGTTACCAGTCTGCTTAATACAATATATGATACTGGAAATATACCTCAGGAGTTATGTAATTCTGTATTTATTGCAATCCCACAGAAATCAGGAGCCTTGGAATGTGATCAACATCGAACAATTAGTATAATGAGTCACATCACGAAGATTTTGCTAAGAATTATCATGCAAAGAGTTAGGAGGAAAATACAACCTGAAATAGGAGAAGAACAATGTGGGTTTGTGGAAGGCAAGGGTACAGTAAATGCTGTGTATATACTGAGAAACATAATCGAACGTTCTATAGAAGTAAACAAAGATCTTCACCTTTGCTTTATTGACTACACAAAGGCTTTTGATAAAGTGAGACATGTCAACATGATAAGGATGCTTGAAGATCTACAAATTGATGGAAAAGATCTTAGACTTGTAAAAAACATATATTGGAAACAACAAGCTGCCATAAGAGTTGATAATGAAGTAAGCCAATATCAGTCTATTAAAAGGGGTGTGAGACAGGGATGTGTAATGTCTCCAGATCTGTTTTCCCTGTACAGTGAAAGTATTTTCAGAAATATTGAAGATATGGAAGGAATCAACATTGGGGGACGATGCATCAATAACATTAGATATGCAGATGATACAGTCTTGATTGCAGACAATGAACAGGACCTGCAAAATTTAGTAGATGCGATTGTGACACACAGTGAACAACTAGGGTTAGAATTAAATTGTAAAAAGACACAGATTATGGTCGTCACTAGGAAGGACGAAATACCACAATGTAATATACAAGTAAATGGGAATATTCTTCAACAAGTGAGCAGGTACAATTATCTCGGAACAGTAATAACATCTGATGGGAGATGCCTTGAAGAGATTAGAACAAGAATCGCCATGGCAAAAGTAGCCTTTAGCAAGATGAAAAACATATTGACCAATAAAAAGATGTCAATTGAAACGAGAAAGAGAGTGTTGAGATGCTACATTGAGCCTGTACTTTTGTATGGATGTGAAGCGTGGACAATGAGCAGTCAGGCTGAAAAACATCTGATGGCTGTAGAGATGTGGTTTCTGAGGAAAATGCAAAGAATACCATGGACAGCCAGAAAGACCAATGAACAAGTCCTTCAAGAAACAAATGAAGATCGTAAATTGATTAGAGAAATTAGACGTAGACAGTCAAAATTTTTTGGACATGTTATGAGAAGAAATGGATTGGAGAATTTGGTGACAACTGGTAAGATCGAGGGGAACAGACCAAGGGGAAGACCTAGAAGCAAGTACCTGGATGGCTTGGCCTTGTGGCATAGTCGAGACAGAAACACGGAGCTGATCCACGACTCTGGTGATCGGGTGAGATGGCAGAACATGACCGCCCACGCTTACCGGCATGGCACATGATGGATGGATGGATTACTTATTTTACCATCACCGTTTCACTACACGTACTTTCCTCTAGATTTTAAGTGGTTACTCGACTACTTGACCACTACTTGACAACCACTTGACCATCTCTTGATCATCACCATTTCACTATATCAAATTTCCCCGACAATTTAAGCGGTCACTCAACCATTTGACCACTACTTGACCATTACTTGACCACGTCATCGATCACTTTAACCAACACCGTTTCACTATACGTACTTTTCCCTACAATTTAAGTGGTCACTTGACCACTAATTGACCACTATTTGACCACTGGTTGACCACCTCTTGACCACGTCATCGATCCCATTATCCACTACCTTTTCACTACCATACTTTCCCCGACAATTTAAGTGGTCACTCGACCAATTGACCACTACTTGACCACTAATTTACCACTACTTGACAACTATTGGACCACCACTTGACCATCACTTGATCATCACCATGTCACTATCAAATTTCCCCGACAATTTAAACGGGCACTCGACCATTTGACCACTACTTGATCATTACTTGATCACTACTTGACAACGGCATCGATCACTTTAACCAACACCGTTTCACTACACGTACTTTTCCTACAATTTAAGTGGTCACTCGACCCCTTGACCATTACTTGACCACTACTTGACCAATATTTGACCACGTCATTACTTATTTTAACAGCTCCGTTTCACTGCACGTACTTTCCTCTAGATTTTAAGTGGTCACTCAACAATTTGACCACCATGTGACCACTGCTTGACCACGTCATCGATCACTAAAATCATCACCATGTCACTATACCTACTTTCCTCTAAAACATTTTCACTTGACCACTGCTTGACCACCATTTGATCATCACCATATCACTACACCTACTTTTTCCTAAAATTTCCTCACGTGACCACGTCTTGACTACTGCTTAACCACCACATTATCACTCACTTTAAGCAACTAATGATACGCCATACCAGCTACAACCGACGATCTTTACTTTTCAATGTTTTCAGATAATAGTGAATACGACCCTCTACAGACCATATACTCACCATATTTACTACTATTACCACTACTACGACAATGTGATAATCAACCGTTCATATCACCCCAATGTTTTACAGTTCAAAATTATCACACCACTCACTTTTTTACAACCCGTTACTTAATGACTTTTCCGTATGCACCCCTTCACGTCTTTTATGAGCCGCGCCACCCTCTCACAGATTTTCCACACTTCGTCGACCGCAAAAGAAAAAACTTCCCAGTACTACCTTCCAGATTTTCCCACACTTCTCAGCCCAAAAAATTTATAACTTTATCTATTTATGTTTTCTCTGTATTAAAAATTATTATATACCTTACTTGAATTGTTTGTTTGTTATTTTGGCTGTTTTATGTTAAATGTTGTATACTAGATGTACCTATAATTTAAGGGGTCACTTGACTACACCTACTCTGACCACTAGACCATGCCAACTTTTTAAAAACCAAGGAGTTATCGCCCTTTGTGGTGGAATATCGATTTCCACCACCACCACCACAAAAAACAATAGCCTTTTGTACTTATACACTACTTTCGAATCGCGTCGGTAACTTAGGGATATGTGCGCCGGCCGCTCAGAAAGCAATGGCAAACTACTGAGCGTAATCTTGCCAAGAAAGCAACAATCAGCTGAAAGATGCTGATGTTAACAGCGATGTCCTGTAAAGGATATGCAAATAAAACTTGCTTCATATATGTACTACCTATCCGTACATTCACCTGAAATCCTAGCGCTGTTAAATTTCACTTTATCCAACCATCATCATACTTGTATTCAGTTTCACTTTATCCGATCATCACCATCATGTTCAATGTCGGGCGATGTGTTCATCCACATCATATGTCAGGACATATCTGCTTATAACGTGACCGGGACGCAGAGGTGTTTCCAAGGCACCAGGGCCGGGTTATATACTGGCCAAGACCTATTGACGCGTCCTCGTCGAGCGTCCTGGACAACAGGTCCCTTCGGGGTCCTGGCTAAAGTCAGTAGGATCGCCGATTCCTCCGAAGTCGGAGAGTGCCTGCCTGTACGGCGAGGAACCACCAGTCTGCACACCAATAAGCCAGACATGGGACAACGCAATCCTGTATGACATCACACTGATGTTGGACAACAGGATGCCTTCATCCGACATACAGGACTTCGCGTTGGAGCTCAAGCCAACGAACACAAGCAAGCATAACGTGACCAACTAATTGATGATTGTTTTGTCCTGCAAACAACTGGAGAACATTAAATATATAGCAGATTGACAAAATTACAAACAAACAGAAAACAGCACGTTGCCGCGACATGATTTCATCAGCAACGAACAACAAATAAGCTAAACAAGAAATTAAGAAAGAGCACGCGTGCGCGCACGCACGCACACACACACACACACACACACACACACATACACACACACACACACACACAATACGGAAATGACTTTACATTAAGGCATGATGTTATGGAATCATATAGAACAAAAATAACCATTCACAATGGAATAAAATATGTGGTAGTTAACTCAAAGACTCTTAATATAATTAGGGTAAGTTCTGACAGAAGTCGTGATAGTATTGTTAGAAGGAGAGAGCAAGAACAATGGTACATTGAGAACGACAGGGAAGTGAGTAAGTAGGAGATCGTAGTAGTAAATGTGCGAGCAGGACAAAGCGGAGAGAGCAAGAAATGTGGAAGAAATGGGCAGTCATCAACAAAAAGTTCAAAATGTGATGTCCCCAGTGTATGTTGATCCCGACACTTCAATCGGCCTTGTTCATCTATGAGATAAATACAATATGTAATACTAGAAACAGCACATCATTTTCGTTTATTTCTAGCATTTCTGAGCAAACAAGGCTTACAGTATCCCGATCATCAAGCACGAGTGCGGTGGCACTGTTTAAGGTGAACCAAGGAAAATCATACCCTTGTCTGTATCATAAAGTATTTGTAACAAAGCAACCTCAGTAAGACCGAAATCACTCAATGAGACCGAAAAATTGCATGAGACCAAAACAGAGCAAGAGAGCAAGAAATGTGGAAGAAATTAGCAGTAGTGAACAAAAAGTTCAAAATGTGATGTCCCAGTGTATGTTGATCCCGACACTTCAATCGGCCTTGTTCATCTATGAGATAAATACGATGGTCTCATGCCAACCCGGGAGCTACCCTACCAGGTAAGAACATGACACCCAGGCCGGGACATTGCAGAGTGGTAGAAAGACCACAATGTAGCTATCACCCGGACCGGAAATGTCCGTGGTCGAACCTCTACAGTCTAGCGTCGTCAACGACCGCTTGTGGTGAAATAGTACGTTTTCACGGACCATGTCCCTCGGTAACAGCGAGAGCTAGGAGGGGCCCAAGCCTTAATAGAACTAAGACGAGCCGACTTCCGCTAGCAGCGTGCAGGAGGGTGCTCCATAAGCTGTGAACAGAGTACGAAGATGGCAACATGGCAGCAACGACGTCAAGTAGACATCGTCTACTGACTGCTAGCCACAGAGGCAGGAGTGAAGACTGAGACAATCTACCGGGGAAAGAATCTGGTTTTCCCACCATCAGTTACGATGCAGTGATACAGTTAGTTGTTGCATCAGGTTCATCCTCCGAGGGTGAGATTACTTTTGTGCAGACACACTTAGCCATGTCGAAAAGGAATAAGTACAATAACGAACATCTCGAAGACGAATACGTCCGACGGGAGAAAAGGGCCCGTCATAACTCCAATGGTCGAAACATTCGGCGAGGGGAGTCAGCTTCCGCTGGTCAGAAAGCTCCTGTCGTGCTTGGTCCGCGGCGGAGTTTTTACCACTGGGTCACTCTCTACAGCAGAGGAAAGGTTTCAAATTGCTGTTATATAGCCGGGGCGCAGAGTTGGGGTGAGGTCCCAACCTTGCTTGTGCATTCATCACCTCTGGCAGCTTAAGTCCAACTCCTGGCCTTCACGTAGTGGAACTGTGCTAACAGGAGAAGGGGCCGCGAGTCTCTGGCGCCGTAAAAAAAGAAAAAAACACCAGAATGCTCTATATATGTATATACGCACATGCATGCGCAGACACGTGTGTACATGCATACATATCTAAACTCGAGTAGACCAGTCTACTCTAGTAAAGGAACAGTGCTGAAGACGGAGGCAACCAGCTAAGAGGCGCGCCACAGAAATCACCATGTAATTACGCCATGAAATATGTCGATCACTGTAAAACTTTATTGTGCTCGCCGAGCTTTGGACCCCCAGGCAGGTGCAATGCCTCGAAAGGGTCCAGCCAAAACAACTGGAGGTCCTTCTCAGATGTCTTGTGGAGCCAGGAGACCTGAGAATAGAGCATCTGGCCATACCAAACAAAGACTGACAGTCTCATCTCATCTCATCTCATCATGTTCCTCTTGTACCTTGCGATGTCGAGGTGAAGTATAAACATCGTGAGAGTGCCCGATTATGGGCTTCATGTATCGATATTCCCATGGACTCTGCTATTCCCTCCGTCCAACGTTTACGTGGTCGGCCTCTTCCGCTGTTTCCCTCGGGTCTGTACATCATTGCTTGTTGTGGTATACTTTTAGTTGGTAACCTACTTGCATGGCCAAACCATTTGAATTGCTGCTTTCTAATAAAATCTAGTGCTGCTTTAACCCCAACTTTAGTCCTGATTTCTTCATTTCTGATCTTATCTCTTCTTGATACGTTGAGTATTCTTCTCATGAATCTCATTTCTGTTGTGGTTTTTCTTTTCTCTTTTTCAGTCATTGTCCAGGTTTGGCATTGGTATCATAGAGTTGATAGGAAGATTGTGTTGTAAAGTGCTTTCTTGGTAGTTATTGATACATGTTTGTTCTTTAGTATTGGTGCCATTTGTCCAATGAGTTGATTTGCCTTATTGCATCTATTTTCCGTATTGCATTCTATTTATCTATTATGACTGACAGTAATGCACTGAAATGCGGAGGGAGTCGGCAACAAACACATAGAGCTAGAAAACACATTAAATAAAAAAAAATAAGTGTATGCCGCTTGCAAGAAACTCACCTCAACAAAAATATAACGTTCAACATCAGAGGCTACCACTATCAGTGTTCAGATCTGACCGAAAGGACAAGCGAAAGGGTGCGATATTGACCCTTGTAAAAGATAACATCACTGCTTCCCAAATTGAGGTTTACATGGAAGACACTCAAACATAAGACAGACAATACAGATCGTGCCGCACCGCGCGTAATTGCGTACGTTGAACATGATCATGTCATAGTCTTGTGATAAGTACTGACCAATGAATAAAAGAGCAAGTGCTTATCGTCCCATCATGCATAAGTTCTGTTTCTGACCAGTGAGAAAACGGCCAGGTTGATCCAAGCTCCGTCAAAAGAAGCTCAAAGAGCAGTGATTCAGTTTCTTTCATTTGAAGGATGTCTACCAGTGGACATTCATCGAAGAATGCAGGCAGCGTGCGGTAACAAATTTATGTCGAAGACAACAATGACAGACTGGGCACGAATGTTTCGGAAAGGACGTCAGTTCACGACAGATCTTCGACGGCTGGGTCAAGCCGTTAATGTTGCAATAGAAAAAAACCATCGCCAAAATTGATGCAGCAGTACAGATGAACCGTTGTCGAAGCATACGTTCGCTAGCGAAAGAATTTGATGTGTCAATTGGGACAATTCAGTTCGTAAGAAACTGCAATATCGGAAGGTGTGTTCACAGTGGGTACTACGGATGTTGACCGACCACCATAAAGAGGAGCGCGTGGGATGGTGTTTCAATCACTTGCTGCGCTACAGAGTGGAGGATGATGCATTTATCTTCTGCATAATGGCAGGCGATGAATCATGGTGTCACCACTTTGAGCCGAGCAGCAAAAGACAGAGCAAGCAATGGAAGCATGCTGGATCAAATAAAGCCAAAAAATTCAAGTTACAGGTTTCCGCTGGTAAGGTTATGCTTGCGCATTTTTTTTTTTTTTGACAATGAAGGGCTATTGTTGCCGACTGTAAAGAACCTCGTGTCAACATCAACACACTACTTGCAAACACTAGACAAGCTGCAAAAAGCAATCAAGAATAAACGACCCGGCATGCTTTCTCGCGGTGTGATTTTGTTGCACAATAATGCTCATCCGCATGTCGCAAAGATTGTGTAGGAAGCATTAGCAAGGAAAAAGTGGAAAATTCTGC
Organism: Cepaea hortensis; assembly: GCA_963921405.1. Classification (NCBI taxonomy): domain Eukaryota; kingdom Metazoa; phylum Mollusca; class Gastropoda; order Stylommatophora; family Helicidae; genus Cepaea; species Cepaea hortensis. Next base: position 68,557,289 of record OY992889.1, read on the forward strand.
AACATCCAGCCAATACTCCTGATTTGTCACTATGTGATTTTCATTTGTTCGGACCTCTAAACAAGCTCTCAGGGGGCAACGATTTCACACAGATGCAGACGTAATGAACGCAGTAAACACTTGGTTCAGTGAGCAACCATAATTTTTTTTTTTGCGGACGGCATTCGCCGCCTACCTAAGCAATTGAATGCTTACCTGAATGCCTACGGCGACTTCTTCTGACCAACCCATGGTGCATAAGTCATTCAAAATGAATGCTTTGTTTAATTCTACCACACCTGTTAATGTTTCTTTCACGCTTTTGCAATAAAGCCATTGGAACGGGCTTCAAATGAGCGTCCCTAGTACATCTGACCATTTACTGTTTCTGTTGCTTGTCCATCAAGAATGACGATGACCATTCATTTCATCTAGTGGGATTGAAAGTATGGAGCCGTGAGTTCTAAGATGGCTGATAAAGCCTATTATGGCTCGAAATGTTCTTTGATAATATGGGCAAAGAATGCTTGACGTTCCAGGAGGAGGATCTCCTGCAGTGGTTTTTCTGTCTAGCCTTTTCTTCACAGCTTTTGCTGTCCTGGTTTCTTCACCAGTGACTGCACCCTTGTGTAATAATGTACGCCGCGAATTTCGGTCTTTGGCAGCAGTCTAACAAGTGTCATGATGAATTCCAAAAGCCTTTAGTGAGATTGGTCTCAATGATCTCAAATGGTCTCAAAGATTGATCTCAATGGTCAGAGTGTCTTTAACAAGTGTCATGATGAATTCCAAAAGCTTTTAGTGAGATTGGTCTCAATGATCTCAAATGGTCTCAAAGATTGATCTCAATGGTCAGAGTGTCTTTAAAGTGCTTCCTCTGGCCGCCATGAGGCTGAACAGTGTTGGTGCCAGGACACATCCTTGCCATAACGCAGCTCGCCGTTAAAAAAATTCGTTTAGGGAGCCTGTGATCTGGCATGCGAGTCAAGTGACCAGACAAGCGAATCTGATTTTTAATTAGTAGAATATGGATACTGGGCATGGACGCTCTTTCTAGGACTTCAGTGTCTGGGATCTTGTCTTGCCATTTAATCTTCAATAGCTTCCTAAGGCAGACTGTGTGGAAGTGGTTTAATCCTAGCGTGTCGCTGGTAAACAGTCCATGTTTCACAAGCATATAGCAGTGTGGATAATACAACTGCTTTATAGACTTTCAGCTTTGTTTCAGGCTTAGTCCATTTCTGTCCCACACATTCTTGTACAGTCTGCCAATGGCCGAGCTGGCCTTGAAGATTCTTGCATTCACTTCGTCATCAATTGTGGCAGCTTGTGACATAGTGCTAGTAGTATAGTGCGGGTTTATCCCCCCAAATGGGGAGTGGGGATGGGGATTGTGGGGAGTATTTTGTTATATAGCTCTATGTGACGTCATCGCACTCCCCTTGAAATCGACTCCCCATTCTAAATGGGGACTCAAAGGGGTATAACTCATGAATCGATCGGGCTATTTTCTGGTCTTATTACATCGCTTTAAAATCTGGTGATCGGTGCGCGTGCATCCAATCGAAAATCGGTTGGGGTGAAGTCATGGTGGCCGAGCATTCTATCGGGATTGATGTGTGGGACGTATATTGGTGATGTATAATGGTTAGGAGTACGATGCTCTTCCACGGGGTGGCGTCGTGGCTAAGCCGGGAGGTTGATAAAGAATTTTTAAAATGGTGCTTCATTGTTAAGAGGCAGGGTAGTGGGGTGGAGTCAAAGTGGTTGAGCTGTCTATCGGGATTGAGGTGGGAGGTGTGGGACTATTGGTGATGTGTAATGGTTAGGAGTACGATGCTCTTCCACGGGGTGGCGTCGTGGCTAAGCCGGGAGGGTGGGAAAATTTAAATATTAATATGGCGAATATTGTTAGTTTTAGTGGGGTGGGGAGGTTGTGAAGATTAAAGATGTTTGTTAAGTGGTGGGGTGGGGGAGGTTGGAAATTTTTTTAAATGGTGATTCCTTGTTAAGAGGCAGGGCAGTGGGGTGGAGTAGTGGTGGTCGAGATGCCTATTGGGATTGAAGTGGGACTATTATTGGTGTGTATTGGTTAAGAGTACGATGCTCTTCCACTAGGTGGCGTTGTACGGTGATCATGCGCGCGTATGTATGTGTGAGTGGTTGTGTTAGGGTTACAGTACTCGTCCACACGATGGGGAAGGTGCAGTGGTTTGTAAGACAGGTTTTCGTTGTTAAGGAGGTGGTTATATGGTCTGTAGAGACTATTAGTCTCCTATACACTATCATCATATAAGGGTCACAGATCGTCAAATTAAAAACCGAGATAAAGTAAAGATGATGCTTATTAGCGGTCGGGATGTGCGATTGGGGGTGGTCGAAGGATAGAGTATCAAGAGTATGTGTAAAGGTGGTGACATGGATATGATAGATGCTATAACAGTGCAGAATGGAACGATGACCAACGAGTCTTCTAGTAATTATAAATCAGCTTTATTAAACGTTATGGTCGATACAAAGTCATGGTAGAATACAGACGTGTTGACAGCCTGCCTCCTCGGGCTAGGTTCAGATGTAAAACTAATTCTTGACAACAAACTACGTCACGACTTGAGCATCTCTCCTCCCATTCCATCTCGATGCTCAATCGTGCTGTAGCCTTTTCCCACCTAACACTAATACCCAACTTCTGTTACAATGCTCTATGTCTATTTGGTCATATATTGAAGTACACTGGTTGCTGCAGTGAGGTGTCATATGGATGTGAGAGGTTCGAAGCCCGGTAATTGACCAGATTAAATACCTAGTCAGTGTACCGGCTGTATCTCGTTTAAGCCGAATTAGGGGACATAGGGGACATCATAGGATATTTATAACACTTGTGGTTAATACTCAAAAAGTGTCCTCTGGGCTGTTATCTGTAGCAAGAAAAGGACATCCTTCTTCCAAAAAGTCAAAGAAACGTCAAAGAGAAAAAACGAAAACATGGATTACAACCCGGGCCAACGAAAGAAATTTTTGCCTCCTCTTTCTCCTACATCCATTTTGTTCTGCCATAAACCTACTTCTGGCAGTCAGGCAGCAGTAGACCTGCAAGAGACACCCTTTGATTTGCTTAATGATGTTTCTTCAGATAAAAATATTGACCTTCTACCTAGTAGTCATGGTCCAGCCTCTGAGTCTCTCAAGAAAATTAATGTTTTGTGGAATGAAACATATCCCACTGCCGGTTTCCGAAGCTGCTCCTCTGGTTCAACAGAGGAAATACAACACCCAACGATTAAGGTTTGTATAAATGGTAACTTTCATGCGCATAGTTCCGATGTCTAATTTTACCAGTAGTAGTATGGACCAGCCAACACTGACACAGACTTGTATGTCGTGGAGACATTTTGTTGAGATACTCCTCTTTAGAGTCATTCGTGGTCCATCACTATCACAACCTTCCCGGCCCTTCTCCGCTTTACTTTTTTTTTTATTATACAAACAATTCTGCTCCCAATAACTTAACACCTGACATGTTCTCTGGCTTGTTTTCACCGCCTACCTCCACACAACCACACATCCCAACACTCCTGGCTATATAATATAAGGTGATCCCCAGCATCATTCACGGCTGGTCTGGTGGTTCACATTCTGAGATCATTGGTACACATTTTCCCAGCTCATTCTGTCTATTATACATTGGTATAGTCACTCTGACGTTAGTATGGCATCTCTGTATTGATTGTGTTTTGTTTTATGAAGACTTGTCACTACAACATTTTCTGTTTTCCATATTTTTTTACTTTGCAAAGCGGTCCTATACAGCCTGTTTTCATATCATTTTCACAGCTGTATCACAGTTCATTTCATTCAATAGTAATTATTGTCACGATATACTTTGTCTCTCTCAAGTCGTGGCCAAAGAATGTCGACAGGCGGTTTTTGATGCAAATTACCAGTTCTCTTTGTGAGTTAACTTCTTTCAACATATCTTTATTTCCATATCCGTTCAATGTGTTTTTTCATTAGTCTTCTATGAAATCACTGATCTGTAGCTTTCACATAATTTCTTATATAAACCACACCAGCAGTTTATTAAAGGAGACCATGTAAAAGGAATTATAACATAATTCCGCGAACATCTCAGCTTATATATGTCACGAAACCACTGGAGTATAGACCGCTGCAAATTTTTTGTTGTTAGTGGGGGGGGGGGGGGGGAAGGGACTTTCATCGGATCAAACACAACCAGAAGTCTTTGAGATTTCCCCAAGATCACAGGTTCAACTTGTCGGCATATTGTTTTGCCGGATCTTCTTCTTCTTCTTCTGCGTTTATCCGGATTTTTTTTTCTTTCGGATGTGACTGCGTTGTGCCTGTTTACAGCAGAGCTGCGTTCTTGCGCCGTTAGGCCGACACATCCCACTTCTGCGGGCATTTGTTGACCGGGTTAAACTTCCCGGGGGTTTTGCCGGATCTCAAGATGAAAGAAAAGGCGCCGCCTTGACTTGGTTGCCGCCAAGCCAATGATGTCACTCGGACAAAATTCTAGGCTGTCTGGAACAAAAAACAACTTCATTTTGCGATCAGTATGTAGAATGGAATACTCATGAAGGGAGTGTTTGTTCGTTCCATTTCTAATGGAAAAGGGAATCACAGTGTCCCCATGTTGTTTGAAAACAACGGAAAAGTATTCATGTTGTGAATTGTGAATTCCAACTCGGATCAGGAATGACGAGCATAAGGTAGTCTAGTGATAGATAGAGTTTAGGACTTGAGTGTAGTGTTACTGCGTTGTCTGAAAGTATACAAGGAGCGTCGGCCGTAGAGGGCTGATGTGTAGCGTAGGATAGGTTAAGTGACATATCATTTCACTCGGCAGGGTGAGGCCAGTGCCGTGGGATGATATTCAGTGAGATTTGGGATAGCTGGGGGATAAAGGAAATGTTAATGGTAGGATATTCCGGTAGGGAGGTCTACTGGGGTTTCTGTGCTTTTCCTTTAGTCTTTCCTTTTCCTTACCACGTCTCAGGCAAATGTGAGGAACTACTCTGCCTTATGCCAGAGTTTAGTTCTAGGTTAACCAGGATAAATATCTGAGTGTGGCTTTTGGCCTACACTCACATATAGTAGGTTTGAATCGGGTTTCTCTCACCAGGTGTTCTCTCTTCGACAGGTTCCACGGTACAGGAGAAATTAAGGTCAGATGGGAGAGGTGGACAATGACTGTCACATCAAGTGCAGTTCTGTTAAATGGCCTCAGAAATGGGACACCAGTCCACAAATCATAATCATATCTAAGCCTTGAATGTGTAACCTACAAAAGACTAGGTGGCAGTGGCTGAGTTCCGAAAAGACTGATTTATATATTTGTGATTACTTCTCAGGACTATAACATTATTCTGTAGAGAAGTTATAATGATGAGGACAACTATTCAGTAACTTTCCACAAACAGACAGGAGGAATTTATTCGAACAGACACCATCAGTTTGTTTCTTAGGGTTCGTGTGAGAGAAGTGCCGGGATTCCTGGGTTCCGGGATTGTTATAGACACATTAGATACATAGTGTTCCGATTTCATGGACAGTATTCTACCACATGTTTCATTGGTAACCAGGCATCCAGATTATCCACGATAAAATGGAGAAGGTCGACTCCTGGCCGGAGAGACGCTTCATTTGGTGAGGTGTCCGAAACTTACGATGTTGTGATGTGGTATGGCTGAACACTATGATGAACAATCCTGAACGAACTGGTCTCCTCTTGCATACACCATAGACAATACTACAGATTTCTATACACAAACATCACACACACCTTCATTTTTCTTCATTAAATATTTTTATTATTTGTTAGAGGACAAAAGATGGAAGAGTCATAATAGAAAAAGATCAGATCTTACATGTATGGTCAGATTACGTGAAAAACCTTTATGACGATAACAGAGACGAACAGTATGATGTTCAAAATAATAATGAAGGACCAGCAATTTTGAAGATGGAGGTTCAGAATGCTCTTAACCATATGACATCTGGCAAGACCCCCGGTTCAGACAGCGTCACAACAGAAATGATTACAGATTAATGCTTTAGAAGAATATGGAATAGATAAAGTTACCAGTCTGCTTAATACAATATATGATACTGGAAATATACCTCATGAATTATGTAACTCTAACTCTGTATTTATTGCAATCCCAAAGAAATCAGGAGCCTTGGAATGTGATCAACATCGAACAATTAGTATAATAAGTCACATCACGAAGATTTTGCTAAGAATTATCATGCAAAGAATTAGGAGGAAAATACAACCTGAAATAGAAGAACAATGTGGGTTTGTAGAAGGAAAGGGTACCATAAATGCTGTGTATTTACTGAGAACCATAATCGAACGATCTATAGAAGTAAACAAAGATCTACACCTTTGCTTTATTGACTACACAAAAGCTTTCGATAAAGTGAGACATGTCGACATGATAAGGATGCTTGAAGATCTACAAATTGATGGAAAAGACCTTAGACTTGTAAAAAACATATATTGGAAACAACAAGCTGCAATAAGAGTTGATAATGAAGTATGCCAATATCAGCCTATTAAGAGAGGTGTGAGACAGGGAAGTGTAATGTCTCCAGATCTGTTTTCCCTGTACAGCGAAAGTATTTTCAGAAATATTGAAGATATGGAAGGAATCAACATTGGGGGACGATGCATCAATAACATTAGATATGCAGATGATACAGTCTTGATTGCAGACAATGAACAGGACCTGCAAAATTTAGTAGATGCGGTTGTTACACACAGTGAACAACTAGGATTAGAATTAAATTGTAAAAAGACACAGATTATGGTCGTCACTAGGAAGAACGAAATACCACAATGTAATATACAAGTAAATGGGAATATTCTTCAACAAGTGAATGGGTACAATTATCTTGGAACAGTAATAACATCTGATGGGAGATGCCTTGAAGAGATTAGAACAAGAATCGCCATGGCAAAAGTAGCCTTTAGCAAGATGAAAAACATACTGACCAATAAAAAGATGTCAATTGAAACGAGAAAACGAGTGTTGAGATGCTACATAGAACCTATACTCTTATATGGATGTGAAGCTTGGACAATGAGCAGTCTGGCTGAAAAACATCTGATGGCCTGTAGAAATGTGGTTTCTCAGGAAAATGCAAAGAATACCATGGACAGCTAGAAATACCAATGAACAAGTTCTTCAAGAAACAAATGAAGATCTTAAACTGATTAGAGACATTAGACGTAGACAGTCACAATTTTTTGGGCATTTTATGAGAAGAAATGATCTGGAGAACTTGGTAACAACTGGTAAGATCGAGGGGAACAGACCAAGGGGAAGACCTAGAAGCAAGTACCTGGATGGCTTGGCCTTGTGGCATGGTCGAGACAGAAACACGGAGCTGATCCACGACTCTGGTGATCGAGTGAGATGGCAGAACATGACCGCCCACGCTTACCGGCATGGCACATGATGGTTGGATGGTTAGAGGACAGTGTTGTGTGGGTATCTTCTGGAGGAATATGAATAGGGGTATTGTCTTGTGGTAAGAGAGAGAGAGAGAGAGAGAGAGAGAGAGAGAGAGAGAGAGAGAGAGAGAGAGAGAGAGACCCAAAGACTGAAAGGGGGGTGTAGACAAAGGTCCGCAGACTCTAAAACTGAAGAAAGGGAATTTAAAATGTGTGCTTGTTGATTCCACCTCCCCCCAGGAACGACAGGCGACAATATAGCACAATATTTAATGATAAATATAATTCATTGTGTTTTTCACTGTAAATAGTGGTATTTGATTAAGATATTGCGGTTTTCACAAATTTGTGAAAAAACTATCGAATATAGTGACCAGCAGAATATTGTGTTTGTAGATCAGGAAAAGGCTTTCGATAGAGTAGATAGATACAAATTATGGACCATCCTCGAAGACTATGGGATACAAGGGCAACTGCTAGAAAACATCATAGCCATGTACCACTCGAGCCAAAGTGCAGTAAGAACACAAGAAGGTATATCAGATATGTTCACAGTCAATACAGGAGTGAGGCAGGGATGTGTGCTCTCTCCCCTGCTATTCAATATCTACATGGACAGAATTTCCAAAGAAGCAAGTCTCGACAGAACAGATTCCGAAAATTTAGAACTGTTTACTCCAGATGAAACAACTGACCCACAGGGAATAAATGAACTTCTATTTGCAGACGATCAGTGCCTGCTTTATAGCGACTAGGGCAGACTACAAAATCATATTACTAATCTGAGTTAAACCTGCAGCAGATAAAATATGAGCATAAACACAGCCAAAACCGAAGTAATGCAAGTTAGCAGATCGCCAGGCCCACTAAGTATACAGATAAATAACACAACTCTGAAACAAGTTAAAGAATTCAAATACCTTGGAAGTATGATCACAGAAGATGGCAGATTGGACAGAGAAATTGAAATCAGATGTCAAAAAGCTAGTGCACTTACATATCAACTATCACCCTTACTGAAACATCCAAACATACCCATGTTCGCAAAACGACAGATATAAACAGCATATTCACACTAACCCTATGCTACCAATCTCAAACCTGGACTTTATCCAAATTACACCTTCGCAAAATCAACACATGTGAAATGAGATGCTTTAGGAGAGCTGCCAACTTAACAATCCGAGACCGAGTAAGAAATGCTACTATCAGACAGACTGTTGGATCAACACCTTGTGCCACATAGACAGAAGATCAAGTGGTTTGGCCATGTCGTTAGAATGCAACATCAGCAGCTACCATCACTAGCCTTACATTAAAGATCATCTGCGACGAGACCACGAGGACGTCCAAGAAGAAAATGGATTGACGACATCAGAGACATTTACAACCACACGGAATGACACTATCCAGTGCCGCCCACCGGGCGCTGGAACGCAAATTATTCCTCTCCACGACGCTTGACGGCAGAAGTGGAAGATGATGATGATGATGATTGCGGTTTTCATAGTGATGTTTTATATGTTGCAGTTCTTTAACTTTCATTATAAATAGTTATTGTATTTTAGAGTTTTGTAACGGTCACTATTAACGAATTATTATCTGTTGGAGTTTTATAACTTTCACACCAGGCGTTGAAGCCTTGTAAGTTTTCAATGCACTTGTCTCCGACGTAGGTGTCACGAGATCGACGCCATAGATTCGACCTTGTGGTATAAGGCAGACAACCCTACTATTGCCCGACCCGGTTCTCTGAAAAATTACCGCCCTTTGGCTGGCGTTCTAGATGATTCTAAAAACCCAGACCAGGTGAATTTGATTCACCGGCTGACAGCGCAGGGTTTTGGCGCATGCTCAGTGGATTAGGCCGGGCGTACAAAGAACAGTTGCTGGCGGTCAGGTCTTGTGGACAGACGCTTTTGTGCACAGTGTGTTTTCATTAGGGAGAGCTGGGCGACAGATGTCTCAAGATGGTTAAAGAAAGCCGACGTTTAGTCCTGCCGAGTTACAGCTACTCCAGTATGAAACTGTGTTCAGCAATCTGAAGGTATGTGTACCTTTTAGTTTATTTAACTTTGGTACTCGGTGACCCGATAGTGATAGGCGGTGTGTACTAACCGTGGCGCGGGAAAGTGGGGCATGTGTGAACAGACTACTGGCGTTGCCTGAAGGCAAAACCTGTTGAAGCGTTTATTTGCTAGCAGTGTAATACAGGGATATTTATTGTGTTAGCGGCGCTGGGGTTATTCACAGCTACTGTAGGTTGGGTTAAGTGGGTTCAGGACAACGAGAGCTTTATGTTGAGTTCACACATGAACCAGCTTCCTGAAATAGAACGTCGTCGTTGCGGAATGACGTCACGATGAGGAAAGCGGAAGTAGTGTAGGACGTCGCCTATACTAGGGCATGTGCGGGCTCGATCGACGCAGCTCGGCGAGGCGATTGTAGTGCGAAGATATATAGAACTATCGGAGGTAGTTTCAAGGTCGTGACTTGAGTCGAAAGTCTTTGTCACTTGGTGGGCGACCACTGGCTTCTCTTGTTGGCTTTCCTCTCATCTGTCTTATAGATAGTGTCCCTCAATGGACAGCCAGCTTAATATATAGTGGATTCCGGAGAGGTGGACAATGTGTGAGAATTGACCGACGGGACAGGGCTGTCCTATAAGGGCAGTGACACCGTTCTAAATGCTCCGGCCCTTGAGGAGGGAGGGGAGAACGGGGTGTGGATCTCTGCTACATGGAGAATTATTAAGACCATGTATATACTATTGGATTTGGATTTTGTACCTGAGGCTCGGTACTATATCTGCGCGGGCGGGTAATAGGGACGTGAACCAGGGAGATTGGCGTGACCCAGGAAGGGGTCCAGATGCTCATCACCGGCCCTACTTCAGGGCCATTCTGCCTACCATTACTAATGATTCACTAACCCTATATGTCATGTAGAAGTTTTGCAGAGTAGACCGACACCTCAGTGACGAGTGACCAGCCACCTTGGCCCGAGCTATACTCCAGTCCGGGGAAGATGAAGCGGGGCATGTAGCAGCCTGTCAGGTCCTAGACCTAGTTCTTCTCTGGCACATGTGAGTGGCATATGAAGGGACCAGGACTCGCCTGGAAAGAGTCCATATGGCTGAGGAAGGTGGTGAGAGTGAACTCGCTCAGGGTAAGCTTGGTTCTAGATACTTTCACTGAGTGTTGTCTTCCACGGGTTCTATCTTCTTGAGTGAAGTCTTATCAGTTGGTGACGGGTCCAGTGATTGGGACCAGGCAAGTGTGATTAGCGGACCAAGAACCCTACTATGAATCCTACCACGTTTGTGTCACCAGAGTTTACTACCCTGGAGGTTGAGTCCGACTAACCCTTGGCCGTCGTCAATACCAAGTATGTTTGCTATGTCTATGATATCTGCTGACCGACTACACGCGGGGCAAGTACCTTTATGGAGTGATTGTGCCTTGTATCAGAACTTTTGACAGATTCACTACCAACTAGAACCAGATTGTATTGACTTTGAGTGCCAGCCATTTTGACCTATGAATCCGCTGGAGTCTAGAGACTGTATCTCCAGCATCAACATTCCCCATCATCATCTGAGAAGTTGCTCTCATATTTATGACACTCTTTTGAACTTTATCAGAGAGGGCAACTCCGTGTTCATATTGTGGCCTCCTGCCAGATCTTGAAAATTTCGTCATCTGTGTGGAACACTCATTTGGAGCATCACGAAGTAGGTTTTCCGGAACTAGTCCAGGTCGACCAACCATTATCCTTTCATCTGGGCGAAGACGAGAGCTGGATGGAAGACTATCCACATCTGGTGAGATCTAGTAACAGGATGACCTGTGGCGTCTGCTCGAAGCCTTTCCAGTGATGACTGCTCCACCCTTAAGCTACTCCCACGCTTGCTGTCTGGACTGTTCTATCGGTTAATAGGTCTATCTCATCATCATCATCCCCACCATCATCACCCTCATTTGTACAATACACATTTTTGTTTCCATATAGATGCCAGAGTTGAGTGTTGAGTCATGCATTCAGGACGATGTGTGGGTGGGTAGTATCCCTTGGTTAGTTGAAGTGAGATAGGTATTCAGAGACCGGTGGGGTCACGTAGAGCCGGGTGTACCTAGTCCCAGGCAGATCACCTCCCGTTAGTAAGGTGTGACATCACTTTCCCCTCACCCCAAGGAATGGTGTGACAGTAGGTTAAGTTTGCACCAGAACAGTACCTCTCGAAAGTTCATCTCGTTGGCACCGAAGAACGCCATGGTAACTGACATCATGTAACCAGAGAACGTGAGAATTTTGAAAAGCGTGTACTAGCGCTGGAACCAATTTTGACCCCAGTCCTGGGAGCCAGTCACAGAGTCAAAGTCCTGGAGCAGAGAAAAAAGTCAAGAACAATAGTGGAGGAGGCAGAAATAGTCTAATCACCTTGTCTGTGTTTCTCTCTGTCATAGTAAAATAGTTATAACCAGAAATAAACTCGTTTGCGTCTTTGTTCTTGTACCTGTATGTATGTATCAAGTATTCCACCGATAACAAGGTGTCAACAACTTCTCACCATCAGAACGACATGAAAAACAAGACAACCAGAAAGAGGAAAACAATAACAACATATACTACTACTATTAATAAAACAACTACTGATGTCATCTGCAGACTGCATACTTCTGGTTTCCGGAGGAACAGCCTATGGTGAACGGAAGGCAAAATATACGGAAGTGAGGCTAAGCAGCCATGTGCAGGACGTGACGGTTCCTTGGGTGAGCTCAGTACCAGAGCGCTGTGTGATGGCTCTGTAAGTATGGAAGCCTCCTTGGATGGCGGGGAATGCCCATAGTTTGCCCCTGCCTTCCCTTGAGGGTTGACCAGGATGTCTTTGGCTGTTCTATATGGGCCAGCTAGGATGGGGGATAACACTACAATAGTGAGATTCAAACGTCCTAAGAAAACCCCGGGAAGGTTAACCCTGTCAACAAATGCCCGCAGAAGTCGGATGTGTCGGATTAACGGAGGAAGAACGCAGCTCTGCTGTAAACAGGAACAACGCAGTCACGTCCAAAAAAAAAAAATCCGGATGAACGCAGAAGAAGAAACAACCACTACAACAACAACAAACTCTACTACTACTACTACTACTACTACTACTACTACTACTACTACTACTACTACTACTACTACTACTACTACTACTACTACTACTACTACTACTACTACTACTACTACTACTACTACTACTACTACTACCACCACCACCACCACCACCACCACCACCACCACCACCACCACCACCACCACCACCACCACCACCACCACCACCACCACCACCACCA